>ML405821.1:530-116497 GCA_005239525.1 Nicotiana knightiana | reverse complement strand
ATAAGCGTTCCTACTAGGGATCCGGCATGAGGTTTTGTTATTCTAGGTTTAAATCTGGGGTTTTGTTCTAGACCAGGCTTACCCGAGCGGACAGCTCGAGCCGAGGTTGGGGCAGCGTACCGGGAATACAGAAGCTTCGCCGGCTTTGCAACTAATCCGAACCTCGTTCTAAAATTTGGATATGACTCTAACAGAAAAGAAGTCACACGAAGTGCACACTTCCCAGATGATTTAGAAGACTCAGAGAGAAGAGGGTTTCCGCACATTTTATATACAGTTCAGATAATATCAAAGCGGTAAAAGCAGCATTTAGCACATTAGGTTCAAATATGTAAAATCAGATAATAAGGCAAAATACAACAGTTATTCTAAGCTCGAATTCTTGAACCCTGAACCAGAGATTCTGGGTTCGATCCCCAGCAGAGTCGCCAGAGCTATCACACCTCCCTTTTCCACTCCCGTAAGATGGGATAAGGGAGTTTTTCCACTTTAAGTGACATTATTCGATTTTGGGATTATTTATTAATTTCAGAGTCGCCACCCGGGTTTTTTACGTTGTTCCGGGACACCGCATTAAAGAATCCCAAAAATCGAGGAAATTTTGATTCTGTTTTGATTTGTCTGCGCACCAGAAATCCGAGTAAGGAATTCTGTTAACTCGGGAGAAGGTGTTAGGCATCACCGAGTTCCGTGTTTCTAGAACGGTCGCTTAACTATTAATATTTGGCCTAGTTATCTGATGATTTACATATTTTTTGCCTATTGCATTTAACCGTTTAATTTTTAACCGTTTTATCTTAAAATAAGTCACGATGTCATGCACTTATTTGTTTTTGGGACATATTATAACTGCACCACATGAAATGCACCCGCAATTATAACATGTGATTTTTATTATAGTTTGAAGTTGAAGACGGGGACATGAGTTTTCGCACCCGCATGTAGGTTACGTAGCCAAGACTATGGTCGTGACGATTTCTTAATGCCCGTTTCTGGCGATGTTTGAGTTTTCTATTTTTCGCAAGAGAGTTTTAGTTTTAAGATTGATTAGGATGTCTATGGATTTATTTTAAACAAGTCACGATGGCGTGCACTGGTTGTTTTTGAGCACATGGCAAACACGTCACATGAAATCACCCGTGGTTGCTATGTACGTTTTGTTAATGTTTGGAGTTGAGGGTCGGGGGCATGAGTTGCCACTCCCGAGTTATGGTAATTTGAGAGAGTATTCGATCTTTATCAATCTAAAGGTCTCATTCTACCTAGAAGATCGCCTAAGATGATATTCATTAGTCTAAGGATAACAGGTTTCGGGCTATGGCCATATTTTAGCCCCAAATTGTTTCAACCCTTTTGCCCCATCCCAATTGTGACTAGTTTATAGGAAGGCCACTAGTTTAGGAAATTCAGTTAAGTCTTTAAGGGTCTTTACTTTCTAGTTTGGTGAATAATAAGAAGCATGGAAGTCAGAAGTAAAAATTTATTCATGCATACGCTTATAAGCATAAAAACACCTTATTTAGTGTTTTTCGGCCTTGAATTCGTAAGCTAGAACTATCTATCGTTCTTTGTGAGGACTTTGTAATCTTGAAAGAATAGCAGGGCATAAACAGGTTTTACCAGTTCATACTTTGCCGTTTCTGCCCATTTTTAGACAGCCTAAACACAGATCTAAAATCGGGATTTATACATATTTTTAAGGTACAAATATTCATACATCTGTCTCGAAAAAAAATTCAAAGAATGTGAGATAAGTTAGAAATATTTTGGATCGCCAATTTCTATTCATATTGAAAGTTACAGAATCTGAAATAACATGATTCCAAAATTCTAGCAGATGTTTACAGGGAGATTTTCATATAGATTAATTCGGATATAAATTCATACTTTTAGTTGAATGTCTACTCTCATCATACTACTTCTTAAAGCAGATAACTCTAATCCTTGGGCCCGTCTACTCCCTCGTGGCCTGATAGCCTAAGGAGTTAAACTTGATTAAAGCCTTAGTGGGTTGTTTCATCAAGCTCGCCCAATCCTGGATTTAGCGGAAAAGATTAAGAAACCTGGAATAATAGTGTACAGTATCCAGTCCATATTTACAACTAAAAATACAAAAAAAAAATTATATTATTACATTATCATTTCACTATGAAATACAATTTCCTAAAAGGAAAAACAATAAGTAACAGAGTAAAGGGAGAACAACACTACTCCTGCGCAAGCTGGCCTTCAGAGGCTTTGAAATCTATATCTTTTGTCTATTTTTTCTTAATCACCAGACGACTAACTTAACAGACACATTCTAGGCATGTTGTAAGGCAACCTGACCATTATTGGGTTAGGTTTAATCCCAATCATGCAATAGTGTAAATTCTAAAGGACAGAACCTACTTTGGTGCACTCTTCTTGGAATGAATCTGACCATAAAGAGGTCAAGTTCAGCTCCGAAGATGCGAACCCATCAACCCTTTAATCATTCCACGTGTTATTGCCTAAATTAATACAATGATTTGACTACTCTTAGGCATTTCTTAAGGCATGAATCTGACCATTTATTGGTTTAGATTCCTGTCTTAATTCCTTTTGTAATAATAATCTAACTATTCTATAACTGTTTATGCATGATCATAGGGGGAATCTGACCATGAATGGGTCAGACTTTTAATCCCACAATGCCAACACAAAACTAAGTCTAAGTTTATATGGAGACTTGCTTAATGAGTCTCTTCAGTGACTACGGAAACACAAATAAAAGCATCTTTCAATCTAAAACTATAAGTCCAAAATTTTTCTATTTGGACAGTAGTAACATTAGACCTTCAAACATTTATAGGATGAGTCATACCATAAAGGAGGTTAGACTCAACCTTGATGACGCTTTACACCACTTTGACAGAACAGGTTCCTGCCCCTTTTTATGGACTGAATCTGACCATAAAAGGGGTCAGATTCAACTCCATAGAGGTCATTTTTTGTATCTTTCAACTCATACTTATACTATGTCTTTGATTTTTTAGGCATGTTTTTAGAGAATAAATCTGATCATGTTAAGGGATTCAGATTCTCTTCCCTAGGAGCCTTTTGATTACCCACTTCTTATCCGTAAAGGGGTGATTTCCAGCACCTTAGGCTACTGTTTATGCACTACTAAGGGATGAGTTTGACTATTAAGAAGTCAGGCTCATCTACCCTAGTGCCAAATATCTAGAGACTTGCTTGTTGAATCTCTTCAGTGACCAAATAGACCCAATTAAAAGTATATTTCTGCCATCTTTTGGGTAAAATCTGACCATACAAGAGGTCAGATTCAACATCCAAGTGCAGATTATTCCACTAATGGACTAACACAAAACTGATATCCAATGATACTCAATGCATTTTAACCAACTTAAAATCAAAACAAAATAATGCTAAGGATTTAGATATTACACACACAACATATATTCGGATTCCTTATAATCATGTCAACTAAATATTACTTCAGATTTATAGACCAAGAACAAAGAAGAAGATTCAGCTTGACATAACCTCAGAAAAAAAAAACATAGCAAGAATCAAACATTTAGCATCAAACTAACAATAAATTCTGAGTATAACAATTTCATTTAAAGTTCATTGTTACATACCTCTTTCGAAGAGAAAATAATCAAAAGAAACCTGACCAAATAAAGGTCAGGCAGAGATGGAAATCAGCAAGAAGAAGAAAAACCCAGCAGCAACAAACAGCAAACCCAAAGTAGAGAAAACCCAGGGGAAGATGATTTTTGAATACCCAAATGATTGAACTAAGACAGCAACCAAAAACCAAGTCTTTTTGGAAAGAAAATCACAGCTACAAGACAACCTAAGCTCAGATTGTTTCCCACTCCTACTGTGAAATCCTTTTCACTTCTGTTTTCTAAGTTTTTAGTAGTCAAAGTTGTAATTTTCAGTCTAAGGGATTCAGAGAAGAATCTAAAAAAAATATCTTTTCTGATGGTAAAAAGTGTGTGTATATATAGGGACAATTGGGATTGGATATGCTTAGCATATTCCCTATCCTAAATGAGCTGAAAAAGGGTACAGGTATAGCTGTCAACCCTATCCTTTTGGGACAGCTGTATCTTCCAGAACATTCCAGCCCCTTGAAATTCCCCTCCTATCCCTAAAGTATCTGATTTCCTGATATTTATTACCTGTTGTAACCCTTGGAGTCCCTGAATTTACCATTGGGTAATCAGGGTTACTCTCTTGGGTTATTATTTAACTTTGGTTAGTTGAAAAAAAAAACTAATTAACCCATTTTTGTTAACTAGGGGTTGCTCTTGACTAGGGTTAGGTTAACTAATTAGAGGTTAATTGATTAAGTCCCTATTAGTCAACTAGGTTTAGCTTGTTAATTAATGTAAGTCAATAAACTTAATTCCCTAACCAAAGTTAACTTATTTGGTTTGGTTAATCCAACTCAATTACTGAAAATCAAAAATTTGACTAACTATTAAGCCTATTTTAACTAATTTGTTTTAGTTACTTAATCTTAAACTAATTATTTTAGAAAGATTTTAGGATTTAGTTAATTACTTAAGAGACTATTAGTCTTAGGTTAGTTAACTTAGGTCTTTAGGCTTAGGATACTTAAAAGAAGTTGGTTAAGTTAACTAGTTCATCTTGTTTGAAGGAGTCGACTAAGTTAAATCAATTCTTGGGTTTTAAGTGAGTCTTATGCTATGTTAACTATTAGTCAATCAAACAAACTTCAATCTAATCTAATTAACTAATAGCTAAACCTTCATTGTTTTATCAAAGGTTAATTGATTTTAAATTAATTAATTACTTTAGGTTAGTTAAATTAATTTCTTAGACTTAGTCAATTTCCTTGTATTAGGGCCTGCTTTGGCTTCTACTTGGGTCTAGGTAGGGCTTAGTTTGTTTAGGTTAGTTAAATATTCCAGCCTAGACTAAGAGTCGAAATTAGGCTAACTCATGATTAATTAGAAGTTAACATCTAATTGAGATTAATAACATAGGTAGCAAGACCAAGGCTAAATCAAATGACGACCTCAAACAAAATACGAGCCAAATAACCAATGGAGGCTGTTTTAACTTACAAGCATTTCAACATACGAATTCATGGATTTAACGATCAGTTGTTCATGCTTGTTTATTGACAGAATTCACCAACATAAAAATGTCTGGAAATTAGCGGAGAAAGGAAACTAAACAAAAACTAATGCTAATCTTGGTCATACAAATTAATAAACTTAAATAGTTAAAATCATTCAAAAATAGTGATAAAAACCTAAGCTAAATGCATTTGGAACTTTAAACTAAAAAACGGAAAACATGAATAGGTAAAAAGAAAAAATAAAGGAAAACAGTGAGTTCCTAGGGCCTATTTATGCTTACAAATCAAGAAACATACAGAAAAGAAGTGGGGATACCCGTTTGAGGGGTTTGGACAAACTACGCTGACTAGCCGGAGTTAGGCCGGACTACGGCGACCTCCAAAAGTGACCCTCACTCACATGAATCGACGGCTCTTGTCAAGAGCCATATACTCATGTGAGTTTGAGTCACAGAGCCGCTTGGATTCACCATTAGCACAAATTAGGGTTCTGAAAGCTTCTTAGATCTGGAATCGAAGGGATTCAAGTAGGTTTTTAGGGAAGCTGATGGTGGGATGGGGTTAAGGGGGAGGAGAGGATCATAGGGTGAAAGTTTGGGGGTGATTGGAGAAGGTCCGGTGGCCGAACGGCGGTGGGATTCTGGGGCGGCTAGGGTTAGAGTTCGAGAGAGATGACGGAGATGGGGGCGGCTAGGGTTTAGGTATGGGGGTTGGGTTTCAGATTGAATGAGGGTATGGGGTGGGGTTCGGGCAGTTAAATACTAAAAGGGGGTCAGTTGCCAGCAGTTGGATCAAAGATAGATCAATGGCTGGGGTTGAACTTGGCCTAAAACGGCGTCGTTTTGGTTAAGCTGGGGAAGGCCGGGTAAGGGAGGGCTGGGCTGTCTGAGTGCATAGAAAATAGGGGTTGGGCCTTGGTCTTTCTTGGCCCATGTCCGATTTTGTTTTCTTAGTTAATTAACTTAATTATTCTAATTAAATTAAACTCTAACTTAATAAAAAAATGTAGCAATTAATTTCAAACCTTAATTTTCATATATTTACATATTAATTAAGAATAAAACAACCAATTATATATTCTTAATTAAATCTATGATTTATCGAATAAAATGATTAATTTTTATAGTAATTAGTTATTAAAAACTACATTACGTTAAATACTCGTCATTTGTCTATTATTTAATTAATTATAACTAATAACTTCATAATGCAAAATTTTCAATGATTTTGAAAGATGAATTATGGATATGCAAATAATTCACAATTAATTACTGAAAAATCAACCATTATTCATAAAATCAATTGATTTATTGGGATTTTTATAGGACGATACGGCGAGTAAAAATCACATACTCACACCCCTCCACCACCTTTTCGTGGTGCTCCAGTGAGACCTTATTTCAGTGCCATGCCAGAGAGTTCTTACCGCTCACCAGCTATTCTGGGATCCTTCAGCGGGTATTCAGGTCATCAGGGGTCTCTTAGTCCTTATTTCAGTGATATGCCAGAGAGTTCTCCTCATCCCCCAGCTATCCAGGGTTCATCTTTAGGGCAGGAGGCCGTGCCTCCAGCGAGGTGTTATGAGTGTGGGGATCTAAGCCATTTGAGGAGGACTTGTCCCAGGTTTAGGGGCAAGGATATTCAGTAGAGTTATCAGCACACACTCCCAGCACCGACGCCCCGTCCACCTAGAGGTGGAGGACAGACTGGTAGAGGTTGTCCAAGAGGTGGAGGCCAGACAGGGGGAGCTCAGCTAGCTCCTATTCAGTCCAGCGGAGGTCAGTCTTCAGGTACTCCGACCAGATTCTACGCCATTCCGGCCCGAGCAGATGCAGTGGCCTCAGATGCCGTGATCACAGGTATTATTTCAGTCTGTGGTAGGGAGGCATCAGTGCTATTTGAAACAGGATCTACTTACTCATATGTGTCATCCTTGTTTGCTTGTTTTCTGGATGCTCCTTGTGAGTGCTTGGGTTCTTCAATTTATGTATCCACTCCCGTTGGCGATTCTGTAGTGGTAGACCGGATTTATCAGTCTTGCATGATCACATTCTGTGCGTTCGAGACTAGAGCGGACCTTCTATTTCTCGATATGATTAATTTTGAGATTATCCTGGGCATGGATTGACTATCCCCTCATCATGCCATCTTGGATTTCCATGCCAAGACAGTTACTTTGGCCATACCTGAGTTGCCTAGGCTGGAGTGGAGAGGTTCCTCGGTCAGCGCATCCAATAGAGTTATTTCCTTCCTAAAGGCTCGACATATGGTCGAGAAGGGTTGTTTGGTGTATCTTTCCTATGTGCGAGACAACATCGCCGAGTCTCCAACAATTGATTCAGTGCCCGTGGTTCGAGAGTTTGCTGATGTATTTCCTTCAGACCTTCAAGGCATGCCTCCGGATCGTGATATTGATTTCTACATTGATTTAGTTCAAGATACTCAACCTATTTTCATTCCCCCGTAGCGTATGGCTCCTAAGGAGTTGAAGGAGCAGCTAGAGGACTTGTTGGCTAAGGGGTTTACCAGACCGAGTGTATCACCGTGGGGTGCTCCAGTTCTATTTGTGAAGAAGAAGGATGGGTCTATGCGGATGTGTATTGACTACCGCCAAATGAATAAGGTCACCATAAAAAACAAGTATCCATTTCTGCACATTGATGATTTGTTCGACCAGCTGCAAGGTGCCAGGGTGTTTTCTAAGATAGACTTGAGATCGGGCTATCATCAATTGAAGATTCGGGCCTCAGATGTCCCGAAGACTGCTTTTCGCACGAGATATGGCCACTATGAGTTCCTGGTGATGTCCTTTGGCTTGATTAGTGCGCCAGCAACATTTATGGATTTGATGAATAGGGTGTTCAGGACGTATATTGATTCTTTTGTCATCGTCTTCATTGATGACATCTTGATTTACTCACGCAGCCTGGGCGAGCACGAGCAGCATTTGAGAGTTGTGCTCCAGGCTCTGCGAGAACAGAAGCTTTATGCTAAGTTCTCCAAGTGTGAGTTTTAGTTGGATTCCGTGGCATTCTTGGGACATGTAGTATTCGGAGAGGGTATCAAGGTTGATCCTAAGAAGATTGAGGCAGTTCAGGGTTGGCCACGTCCTACTACAGCTACAGAGATCAGGAGCTTCTTGGGTCAAGCAGGCTACTATCGGTGATTTGTGGAGGGATTTTCATCCATTGCAGCCCCATTGAGCAGATTGACTCAGAAGAATGCTCCATTCCAGTGGTCCGACGAGTGCTAGGCGAGATTTCAGAAGCTCAAGACGGCATTGACCTCAGCACCAGTTCTGGTATTTCCTTCCGGTTCTGGGTTGTATTCCGTGTATTGCGACGCTTCACGTTTTGGCTTGGGGTGTGTGTTGGTGCAGGAATGGAGAGTTTTTGCTTATGCTTCGCGCTAACTGAAGGTCCATGAGAAGAATTATCTAGTGCACGATTTGGAGTTCGCAGTGATTGTTCATGCTCTTAATATTTGGAGGCATTACTTGTATGGGGTGTCTTATGAGGTTTATACATACCACTGCAGCTTGCAACACTTGTTCAAGCAGAGGGATCTTAAGTTAAGGCAGTGCAGGTTGCTTGAGTTGCTGAAGGATTATGATATCACCATCCTTTATCATCCGGTTATGGTGAATATAGTAGCAGATGCTTTGAGCAGGAACGCGGAGAGTATGGGTAGTTTGGCTTTCATTGCAGCGGAGGAGAGACCTCTGGCCTTGGACATTCAGTCCCTGGCTAATCGCTTGGTGAGCTTAGATTTTTTAGAGCCTCGTCGAGGTCTTGCACATGTAGTTGCTCAGTCTTTGTTATTGGGGGAGATTAAGACTCGGCCGTATGATGATCCACGCTTGGCAGAGCTACGGGAGACAGTGGTTCAGGGTGGTACCAAAGAGGTTACTATTGGCGAGGATGGTGTTCTGAGACTTCAGGATCGGTTGTGTGTTCCTAATGTTGATAGTTTGAGGCAGAGGATTCTAGAGGAGGCACACAGTTCGCGATATTATGTTCATCCTGGTGCTACGAAGATGTATCGTGATCTAAAGCAGCATTTCTGGTGGTGGCGAATGAAGAAAGACATTGTGGAGTAGGTGGCTAGGTGTCTTAAGTGTCAGCACGTTAAGTATGAGCATCAGAGGCAAGGGGGCCTACTTCATCACTATGGAATTCGTGGTTGGGTTGCCTCGGACTTTGCGGAAGGTTGACGCGGTTTGGTTCATTGTGGATAGATTGACCAAATCGGCTCATTTTATTTCGTTGTGTACTATTTATACTTCTGAGAAGCTGACCCAGATTTACATTCGAGAGATAGTCCGATTGCATGGTGTGCCGGCATCCATTATATCAGATCGAGGTCCTCAGTTCACCTCGCACTTCTGGAGAGAAGTGCATAGAGAGATGGGTACTCAGATAAACCTCAACACAGCATTTCATCCGTAGACTGATGATCAGTTGGAGCGTACAGTTCAGATATTGGAGGACATGCTCAGGGCATATGCGATTGACTTTGGGGGTCAGTGGGACTAGTTCTTGCCTTTGGCCGAGTTTGCTTACAATAATAGTTATCAGTCCAGCATTGAGATGGCTCCATTTGAGGCTTTATATGGGAGGCGATGTCGTTCTCGTATCGGGTGGTTTGAGCCCGGCGAGGCTAAGTTATATGGCACGAACCTGGTGAGAGATGCCTTGGAGAAGGTAAATTTGATTCAGGAGAGACTCAACATAGCACAGTCCAGACAGAAGAGTTACGCGGATCAGAGGGCATGTGATGTGTCATTTATGGAGGGAGATAAGGTTCTACCGAAGGTTTCGCCGATGAAGGGCAATATGAGATCCGGGAAGAAGGGAAAGCTGAGCCTTAGGTTTATAGGTCCTTTTGAGGTATTGAGGCGTATTGGAGAGGTCGCCTATGAGCTTGCACTACCTCCCCACTTATCTGGAGTCCATCCGGTCTGTCATGTATCCATGCTCCAGAGATATCACGCCGACTTCTCTCACGTGGTGGATTTCAACACTATTCAGTTGGATGAGAGCTTGGGCTACGAAGAGGAGCCAGTTTCCATTTTTGACAGACAGGACTGCCAGTTGAGGTCCAAGAGGGATTTCGAGGAGGACATGCGGAACAAATATCCATATTTATTCAGCTTTTCAGGTATGATTCTAGACCCGTTCGAGGACGAACGTTGGTTTAAGAGGTGGATAATGTAATGACCCGACCGGTTATTTTGTATTATCGGACCCCGTTCCCCTAGATGGAACTTCTCATAGCGGTTTTTTGTGATTTATGACTTGCGGGGGCTGGTGTTCCGGAATTCGGAGGTGCTTAGAGTGGAATAGGAACAATTGGTTTCTTAAGGTTGACCTTTAAGGCCAAGTTTGACTTCGGTCAACATTTTGGGTAAACGACCTCGGAATCGAGTTTCGTCGGTTCTGGTAATTTCGGACTTGGGCGTATGTTCGGATTGCGTTTCTAATGACCCGGGGGCATTTCGGTGCCCAATATTGAAATAAGATGTTCCTTAAGTTCATATTTTGGTTTGGGACGTGTTTTTGTGTTATCGAGGTCCGAATAGAATTTTGAGATCGAAAATAGTTTCGTTATGTTAATTATGACCTGCCTGCAAAATTTGGTGTCATTCCTAGTTGTATAGGTCAGTTCGGCACGTTGTTAGCGAAGTCTAGAAAACTTAAAGTTCCTAAGTTTGGTTCTTGGGGTTTGGGGGTGTGATTTCGAGGTTTAGCGATGTTTTGGGTGTTCCGAAGGCTCGAGCGAGTCTGTATTATGATTTGGGACTCGTTGGTATATTTGGACTAGTGCTCGGGTTGGCCCAGGTGCCTTTCGGGCACCTAACGGGGCTAAAAACCAGTAAAACATGGCTGCTGGTGCACCTGTTCTAGTGTGACCGCAGGTGCGGTTTCCCAGTCGCAGGTGCGAGACCACTCCTGCGGTCCCAGCATCGCAGGTGCGATCACCCAATGGCCTGTCCAATTAATGCAGGCGCGGAAAATATTCTGCAGGAGCGGGGCCGCATGTGCGGTCTCCACTCCGCAGGTGCGGGCCCAGACTCCCCAGCCCATTTCCACAGGTGCGAGATTTTTCTCGTAGGAGCGGTCCTCGAGCCGCAGGTGAGAAAACACTGTCCAGGCAGTGCATTTTTATACACGGGTTTTAAACCTATTTTCTCACTTTCCTTCTTCTTCCTTGGGCTATTTTCCTCCATTGTTAAGGGCTAACGACCTGGTCTTTTTAGGTAAGTGAACTCTACTCAAAAATTAGCTTCATGAATTGATTTCCTGCTTAATTAACTACATAAATTAGTGTAAAAATCAAGAATTGGGTAGTAACCTAGAACTTGTGATAATTTGAGAATTTTTCTGTGAACTTGCCATGAAATCAAGTAAGAATCGTATATTAATGATCCTTAGGCTATGGGAGATTATTTTCTTCAAAAATTTCCGGAATCCGAGCATGTGGGCCCGGGGGTGTATTTTGGGATATCTTCAAGAAAGATGAATAGGCTAAGCTTGTAAGAGAATATCATACTTTTGAGTGTATATTGACGTATTTATATAATATTTGACTAGTTTCGAGTTCTCGGGTGTATAGTTTGGAGGTTCGGGCGCGTTCTTGACCCGGGAAGTAGGTTCTACACGAGGTGAGTCTACTTTCTAACCTTGTAAGAGGGAATTGTCCACATAGGTAATAAATGATTGAATTGTCCTTAATTGCAGGGACTACGCACGCACGAAGTGACGAGAGTCCGTGCGCAACTACTACTATGCTATGTCGGTAGTCTTTAGGAGTCACAAGCATGATTATATGCCTTATTTGTATCCCTACATGTATTTCTAGCCTATTATTATCCTTGAAACTAGCATGAGAAAAGGGAAGGTGATATTAAATATTGATGTTACCTTGAAGTCTATATTTCCTGAAAATCGTGATAAACTCTGTGTATGTATACGAGCACCCGTGTCGCATGTATGATCCATGAGCGGGGTAGCCTTATATTATGTCAACCGCGTCGCACGATCGATTTGCGAGAGGGGTAATAGATGCATCTATGGTTCGAGCCGTTCGACCCTTCTGCAGTGCACATTTAAATTGTCGTGTCGCTTCGCCCGTACACCTCGGCATACTATATGCTACGTATTTGACTGAGAGTCTTATTAATATTGTCAAATGAATTGTCCTATGTGGTAAGGGTTTGGACTTGTATTAACTGTTGTTATTTGACACTTGCGGTAGGTGGTAGTTCATATACCTGATATTCCATGTCTACTTGATTTACGTAATTGTTAATCCCGATTAAACCTTTTTAATTATATTATTTCTAAGGACCCTAGTGAGTATTACGTCTACCTCTTGTCACTACTTCTTCGAGTTTAGGCGGGATACTCACTGGGTACATATTTGTTTATATGACTCATGATACGCTTTTGTACTTAATTTTACAGGTTCTGAGGCTGGTACATCTAGTTATCATACCGGAGCGCGATCTTGAGAGTACTTACTGGGCTAGACTACACGGTGAGCTGCTCTTCTCGGCGTTCCTCAGAAGCACTATGATGTTCCTATTACCCTTTTTTGGATATTTTGTCTACCCCTTCGGACAAATTGTATATTATTTTTTCTACTTTGTACATTCCACTAGTCGCCTGTGGAATTGTGACACTAGGTCTTGGGACGCGTAGTTGGTTTTCTAATATTATGGCCACATTACACCTTTTGGCAAACAGTCTTTTGAGTTCATTTAATCACATTGTATCTCGTGACTGTTTTCTTTAAATGATTTCTCAATCAAAAACTTGTTAAGCACTTAATTATTTAAATAAGTAAAGAAATCTCTCTTGTAATTGATGTTGGCTTGCCCGACCCCGGTGTTGGGCGCCATCACGATCTGAGTTGGAATTTGGGTCGTGGCAAAAGATATATTGCGTTGGTACTTGGTCGAGTAAGGTACCGGATGCCCGTCGTGGCCCATCGGTTTAGGTCGTGACACCTCCATAGCCCAAACCAAATGACACCTAACCCAAAACCCGATCGGTACCTGTTTCGTTAACCCTCCCCAGTCCCGTTTTAAAATCACGGTCGTTGATCTCTAGGATCAACGGCCTACGATTAACCTACCATTTTTATTACCCAACCCCAAACCCTAATTCCTCATTCTCTCTAAATCTTCCACCCTCAAACTCTCTCAAACGCTCTCTTCATCTCTGAAACCCTAGCGCTGACACCTCTAATCCCCTTCGATTCCAACCAGATATGGAATCAATCATCGATTCCCTTACCTTATCGACCCCTATTCGCTATTGGATACTCGTTTATGGTATTACATAATTGCTTGACTAACATGGCAAGCCGATTTCTTTCTGGACCAAATCTGGTTCAGACCTTCACTTCTTTCCATCTATGTTCATTTTCATCTCTTTATGGTATGAATCTCTGATATTTTTCTCTATTCTTTAATTATCCTAAACTAGGGTTCAAATCTTTCTAGATCTGTTATGGTTATGTATTTATTTTTAAATATTTTTCTTTAATGTTTCCGCATATCTATCTATGTGCATCTCTATTATGATTTTTATTGATATTTGTGACTAATTTTTACCCTAAAATTAGGGTTTTCGATTCTGTAAAATCGAACCAAATCTGGTTCAATATTTAATGTTTCTGTTTATCCATTTCTGTGCATCTTTATTATAGCTTTTCCTTTGATTACTTCCGCCAACTTTACTTACCCTAAACTTAGGGGTTTTCGGTTCTTCAAACCTATTTTATTCTTTAATTGTTTGTTAAATGCTCTATTTTGCGCGTCTATTACTACTTGTATTTTATGCCGGTTTGTATGTCTTTACCTAAAATAAGGTTCTGAATTTTCTTTCCTTTATTAACTTCTAGATGCCTTCCTTGATTGATTATTACCATATTTGTGTGCTCTAGTATAGTGCTATTTAAACCCCCCCCCCCTTTCCCCTTTGAAAAAGATTAGAACTGGAGAATCCTCTCACTACTAAACAATATACTGTATATTGTTATTCTATTCTGCTTTGATTCCTAGCCGGCTGGAAGCCAAGACCAGAAAATTTCTTGATTGTTTGTTGTTGTTGATGGTCATTGCTGCATTGCTTAACCTTTTTCTGTTTCATCTGAACTAGTAAGTTGTTGAACCCTTTTTACTTTATCATCCATTCAATATGTTACTGTTATTTGTAACATAAGTCTGCCATTTGGTATTAAGTATGTTTTGACACTAGTTCACCATGTAGACGCTTTAGTTTGTTGTTAAATTTGTTATCATGTTATTTATTTTATTTTGTGCTCACCATGCTATAATTTCTTTGTTAATTCTTACAGATAACCAATGTGTTTCTTGACTCATTAATTGATCAGTGAACTCCCTTTCTATGATTCGAATTCCCTACTGTCTTTTGTGAAGAATGCTCATGAATTGGTCCTTATCAGTTTATGACTTTGTTAATCTTCAAACTTGTTAGTTTCAAGTCCTCTTAGTTTCAAAGTGTTTGTCTCTATACTATGTGTGATTCTATCCCTAAGTATACTTCCCAATCCTATCCTGCACTCTTCTGAATCATAATTCTTTGATGACTAAAAGCCAAAGCAATCTAACTATTGTCCTTGGCTTTCTTGGTGTGAGCAATGCTCAGAGTTCTTATGAGACCCTCGTAAACTCTGACACACTAGGATTTGGTCTATAATTTTTTCTTGAATTGGTTCTGATCTTTTTACCCTAGCGTGAGCACTGTCCGGGGTTCATGAAGCCCTTGGGAACTCTGACACACTAGAGGACTGGGCTTGGTATGCTTGTGCTGTAAAATAGAAGTGAGTCAATCATTTTGTGGTTCAATGAACACTGTCTTTGGAGAAGTTGTGAATTGAAAGGAATGTCCCCATCCAGATGTTATTTTAGGCATACTGAAGGTTTCTTATAGTTTACTACTTTGTAATTTATTCATTCGATTTTGGTCTATAATAATTGCTTGTAATAACAATTGGGGGTGATAATAAAATTCGGACATGGGTTTATTTTATTTTATGTGGGTAGATAAAATGCCTTTAGTTTTTGTTTGATGCGATTCTGTTAGATAACATGCTTTTAGGTTTTCTGCAGCTATTATGTTTGACAACATGTCAATAGGTTTTGTTTTATGCCCAGAAATTGTGTGCTAAAATCCGTCCAAATGTTTAAGTCTGCCAAGCATGTTAGAAATCCTGCCTATAGGGATTTCATTTTAGTTCGAACAAATTCTTTGAATATTCTATTTACTTTCCTTCATATAATTAGAAAACCTGCCTATAGGGATTCATTTTGGCTCGAACAAATTCTGTGAATATCTTGTTTACTTTACTACGCACGACTAGAAACCATGCCTATAGGAAATGCAATAATCTACTTTAAATTACAGCATACTCACATATGTTCGCTTAGAAATAATGTCTTTAGGTCTTAATAAACTGTCACAATTGCCTAGCTAATATGCTTGTTTTTATGCATTAGTAACAATCTCAACATAGAACTAATGCTCATAGGGATAACTATCATTTGTGCCAAAATGCTAAAACTGGAATCTGCATAACGCCTTGGTAATTACCACTAAAAAGCATACTTGTAAGACTAAGTAATGATTCTGAGCTTTCCTGTTGTCAATTGCTGATTAAATAACTTAGATAACCTGCCTATAGGTTCAAATGCTCTAATTGAAATCAATATGCAATTACAGGATCACTAAAGAATTACTTTCAGCACACTTACATTACAAAATTACCTAGAGATACTTTTCAATAACTATCAGCATGTTTAAAATCCACAATCACTTAGAAAGCATGTCTATATGATCCAATAGTATTAACTGATTAAATGTCAATATGCCAACATGTTTTGCATGCATTTGCTGCCTTATGTGCGGGGGCCAAGTTCAGCCTTTATCTGCTTTTGTATGAAAAGTCCAATATGTTTTGTATGTCGCTTAGTTTTAAATTTTTTGAGCAACCTAAGCTGAGTCTGGAACTACCCAAAGGATAGAGGTCCCAATGCCTCCAGGACCATAGGTAAGGGAAGGGTAGTGCACGCATAGGACACAAGTTAGAATTAATTAGAGTGATTTAGGTAGAAACTTAAAGATAGTAATCAGGTAGCAGAAGATTATAGTTTGTGCCCGTTGAATAATATGAGTAACACCCCATCTTGGGGAGCTACAAAGTATTATTTATGTTGCACGGGGTGATCCTTTAGGCTAAAAACCTTAGGACCCCCCATCCCTATTAAAATGTTCTCTCGCTTTTTTATAAGACTAATTCACATAAGTTAAGTTTGATCGGGACCCACCGTTGTGAATTCGAGGGGTGCCTAACACCTTCCCCTTGAGGTAATTTGAGCCCTTACCCGATCTCTGGTGACAAACCTAGTAAAACATGAGTCATTTGCAATAAGTTCCTAACACATCTTAATCCGTTAGGTGGCGACTCTCTCAATAACCAATTCCCTTCCCTTCTCAAAGGAGTTGTCAAATGTCGAAACCAGATTTCACGAGAAAAAGGGGGTGCGACAACCTTTATATAACCATTTTGATTCTTAGTTGTTCTTTTATATTCTTTATTTTTGGTTATTTCAATGTTAATAGGCTTACCTAGTCATAGCGACTAGGTGCCCTCACGACGTCTTTTGGAGGGGGAAAATGGGTTGTGACAAATTGGTATCAGAGCTCTAGGTTCATAGGCATGGTGAGTCACAAGCCGGTATATTAGATCTCGCGGATCAATGCGGAGACGTCCGTACTTATCTTCGGGAGGCTAAACAAATGTTAAGAACAATCATATTTCTTTAATTTCCTTATCGTGCAAGTTATTGACATCAAAATTCTAAAACCTTCTATTATATTGTTCTCACAGATGGTGAGGACCCGCACCGGGAGATCCAACGATTACGAACCCGAGACCCCTGCCAGAACCACCAGAGGTCGGGGTTGGGGTAGAGAAAGACCATGCGGTGTAGCTAGAGCACCTACAAGAGCTGCGACAGAGGAGCCCCCAGCAGCTCCAGCTAGAGGGCCAGCACCAGAGGTTCCTATTGCTCCTCTAGCCCTCCAGGAGACCTTAGCTCATTTCATGAGCATGTTCGACACTCTAGCTCAGGTTGGACTGATTTCGATACCTCCCGCCACATCTCAGTCCGGGGGAGGGGTACAGAATCCTGCAGCCCGTACTCCTGAGTAGAGTGTCCAAGTTGATTAGACCCCAGAGTTTATTCCTAAGCCCCCAGTGGCTCCGGCTCAGCATGAGCAAGGTAGCTGCTTATGAGGTAGATCAGCTTAGACTTGGGAGGTACAAAAAGTACCATCCACCCACTTTCAGCGGATTAGCTTCAGAGGATGCTCAGGGTTTTCTTGAGGAGTGCCATCGTATCCTCCGCAATATGGGAGCGGAGAGGAGAGGAGTGGGGTTTATTTCACCGTTTCCAGCTGAGTGGGGCGGCATATCAGTAGTGGGGTGCCTACAAGCTGAGTAGTCCGGACGAGGCACCCTCACTCACTTGGACTCAATTCTCAGATATGTTTTTGCATGAGCATGTCCCTCAGAGCATCAAGGTTGCTTGGCGCGCAGAGTTTGAGTAGTTGCGCCAGGGTTCTACGACTATTTAGGAGTATGTAGTTTGTTTCAGTGAGTTGGCTTGACATGCACCGGCATTGGTTGCTACAGTTAGAGAGAGGGTTCGTCGCTTCATTGAGGGACTCCACCGCAGTATTCGGACCAGTATGGCCAAGGAGTTGGAGATGGACATCTTTTATCAGCAAGTTGTGAGTATTGCCCGGATAGTGGAGGGCATGCTTGTATGGGACAGATAGGAGAGAGAGGCCAAGCGATCTCGAGAGACTGGTCATTATTCAGGAGTTCGTGGGCCAACAACACTCCATGGTAGGGGAATTGTGAGTCGCCCTGTTCATTCAGCTCTTCTAGCAGCCAGTGGTGTTCCAACTTCTCCTAGGCCTCAGGAGACTTATTATGCACCACCAGTGTCTAGTGTGCCTCCTGCTCGAGGTGCTATTACCGGCCAGTCCAGCGGGTGAGGTCCGAGTCAGTATCAACCACTGCGTCTTTTGAGGGTTTGTTTTGAGTGTGGTGATACTCATCATATGGTTAGGATTTCCTCAGGTTCAGGAGGGGTGCACCTCCAGAGACTTTTCATCCACCGCGTGCTCCACCGGGTTCTCCGGTCATTCTTCCAGCTCCAGCTGCCGCTCAACCTACTCAGGCGCATCGAGGTGGAGGTCGCCTAGACAGGGAGGTCAGGCCAGGTATTATTCCCTTCCATCCCGTTCAGATGCAGTTGCTTCAGATTCTGTCATCACACGTATTTTCCCCGTCTGTCATAGAGATGCATCGGTATTATTTGATCCAGGATCTACGTATTCATATGTGTCTTCTTATTTTTCTCCGCATTTGGGGTTATCTAGGGATTCTTTGAGTTCCCCTGTTTATGTATCTACTCGTGTAGGAGATTCTCTTGTTGTCGAGCGCGTTTATCAGTCGTGTTTGATTGCTCTTAGTGGTTTTGAGACCATATCTTATTTATTATTGCTCAGTATGTTAGATTTTGATGTTATCTTAGGCATGGACTAGTTGTCACCCCATTATGCTATTCTTGATTGTCACGCTAAGACAGTGACGCTGGCTATACCAGGCTTACCGCGATTAGAGTGGAGAGGTACCTTAGAGTATACTCCCCACAAATTCATTTCATTTCTTAAGGCCTAGCAAATGGTTGAGTAGGGGTGTGATGCATATTTGGCCTATGTGAGAGATCTCACTATTGATACCCCTACAGTTGAGTTAGTTCCAGTAGTGAGGGACTTCCCTTATATGTTTCCAGCTGATCTTTCGGACATGCCGCCCGATGGAGATATTGATTTTGGCATTGGTTTGTTGTCTGGAACTCAGCCCATATCTATTCCGCCTTACCGTATGGATCCTCCTAAGTTGAAAGATTTGACGGAGCATTTGCAGGAGTTTCTTGATAATGGATTTATCAGGCCCAGTGTGTCACCTTGGGGTGCTCATGTCTTGTTTGTTAAGAAAAAAAATGGTTCTATGTGTATGTGTATTTATTATCGTCAGCAGAACAAGGTTACAGTGAACAGGTATCCTTTGCCTCACATCGATGATTTATATGATTAGTTACAGTGTACCAGGGTGTTTTCCAAGATTGAATTGCGTTTTGGCTATCGTCAGTTGAAGATTCGGGAGCCTGATATCCTGAAGACTGCCTTTAGGACCAGATATTGTCATTGTGAGTTTCCTATCATGTCTTTTGGGCCGACCATGCCCCAGCATCCTTTATGCATTTGACGCACAGTGTGTTCTGACCTTATCTGGATTCTGTCATCATTGTGTTTATTGACGACATTATGGTGTATTCCCGGTCTTGGGAAGATCATGAGCAACACCTGAGGACTGTGCTTCAGACTTTAAGGGAGAAGAGATTATGCAAAATTTTCTAAGTGTGAATTCTTGGTTGATTCAGTGGCATTCTTGGGTCATGTAGTATCTTGTGATGCGATCAAGGTAGATCCGAAGAAACTAGAGACACTGCAGAGTTGGACTAGACCATCATCAACTACGGAGATCCGCAGTTTCCTTGGTTTGGCGGGATATTAGCGTCACTTTGTAGAGGGTTTTTCGTCTATTTCAACACCTATGACCAGGTTGACCCAAAAGGGTGCTCCATTCAAGTGGACAGATAAGTGTAAGGAGAGTTTGAAGAAGCTCAAAACAACTTTGACTACAGCCCTAGTATGTGTATTGCCTACATGTTCGGGGTCTTACACTATCTATTGTGATGCCTCGAGGATTGGTCTTGGAGCGGTGTTGACGCAAGATGGTAGGGTGATTGCCTAAGCGCCCATATAGTTGAAGGTGCATGAGAAGAATTATCTTGTCCATGATCTTGATTTAGCAGTTATTGTTCACGCCTTGAAGATCTGGCGCCATTATTTTTATGGTGTTCCATGTGAGATCTTCATTGATCACCGGAGTTTGCAGCACCTGTTCAAGCAAAAGGACCTGAATTTGCGTCAGCCGAGGTGGTTGGAGCTAATTAAGGATTATTACATTACTATATTGTACCACCCGGGGAAGGCCAATGTAGTGGCCGATGCCTTGAGTTGCCAGGTGGAGAGTTTGGGGAGTTTGGCATATCTTCCAGCAGTAGAGAGGCCCTTGGCATTGGACGTGCAGGCTTTAGCCAGTCAGTTTGTGATACTGGACATTTTGGAGTTGAGCCAAGTATTGGCTAGTATGGTCGCTTGGTCTTCTCTTTATGACCACATCAGGGAGCGTCATTATGATGACCCCCATCTTGTAGTTCTTCAGGACAGGGTTCGGCAAGGTGATGATAGAGATGTGTCTATTGGCGATGATGGCGTGATGAGGATGCATGGCCGGATATGTGTGCCCAATGTGGATGTGCTTCGGGAGTTGATTCTTGAGGAGGCCCACAACTCGCGGTATTCCATCCATTCGGGTGTTGCGAAGATGTACCAGGATTGGTGACGGCACTATTGGTGGAGAAGGATGAAGAAGGATATAGTTGGGTTTGTGGCTAGGTGTCTCAACTGTCAGCATGTCAAGTATGAGCATCAGAGACCGGGTGGCTTGCTTCAGAGGTTAGAGATCCCAGAGTGGAAGTGGGAGCGGATCACCATGGATTTTGTAGTTGGATGTTGATACCCAATTTTTTCCTCTTAGTTTCAAAATATGCATATATACTTTCAAAATAGTGCATATGCATCGTCACTTGATTTATAAACATATGCAAGCATTTTTTCATAATTTCCAATAATTTTTAAAGTGTTTTAAATCAATTTGTTGTTGCATTTTTATTATATAAATACTTATTAATTACCTCAAAAATTATTTTACAATGATTTTATCATCTAATTTCACCATTTACACCCATATTTGGTTTTAAATATTTTTTAACATATTTTTCATAATTATATTTGCATTTTTAGGCTAAAATTGTACATTTGCAATAATAGCCTATGTGTACTTATAATTACTTTATTTATACCAAAATAATCTTTTTATACTTTTATAGTGTTAATTAACTGTTTTTATTCACAAATAATATTTTATTATTTATTTATCATTTCTTATAAATTATTTATTAATTAAATTTGGGTATTTTATAACAACCCATTTTTAGCTTATTTTCGGACCAACCCCTAGCCCAATTACCTAAATACCTATCCCAAGCACCTTAGCCCAAAACCCACTAGCCCAGTCCCCTTACCCATTTCTATACCCGACCCAACCTTCCCTTTAATCATGGCTGTTGATCTTTCAAGATCAACGACCCTCTTTCACTTCCCCTTTTTTAATTAATCACTCCCAACCCTAATACCCTAATTCCTTAAACCCCGCCGCCCCTAAATTCTCTTTTCTTATCCTCTTCTGAAGCTCTAGCGTCGTCGTCCATTACCCCTCAAATTCCAACCCAGAAATGGAATCAACCAACGATTCCCTTTCTTTATCAACTCCTTCTCACTGTTGGTTACATGTTTGTGGTGTTACATAATTGCTTGCCTAACATGGAAAGGAAATCTCTTTAATTTTGAACCAAATCTGGTTCAGATCTTTGACCTTCTCCATCGTGTTTGTTCTCGTCTCTTTACGGTATTAATCTCTGAGATTCTTTGCGATCTTTCTACTTACCCTAAAGCTAGGGTTCAGATCTTTCTAGATCTATTATGGTTCTCTATTTCTTTTAAAATATTTTTCTTTAATGTTTTCGTATATCTATCTATGTGCATCTATATTATGATTTTTATTGATATTTTTGACTAATATTTTACCCCAAAAACTAGGGTTTTCGATTCTGAAAAATAAAACCAAATCTGGTTCAATCTTTAATGTTTCCGTTTATCTGTCTTTCTTGATCTTTATTATAGCTTTTCCTTTGATTATTTCTGCAAATTTTACTTACCCTAAACTTAGGGGTTTTTGATTATTCAAACCTGTTTAATTCTTTAATTGTTTGTTATCAACTTTGTTTTGCGCATCTATTCCTACTTGTATTTTCTGCGAGTTTGTATGTCTTTACCTAAAATAAGGTTTTGAGTTTTCTTTCCTTATAATTGTTAGATGCTTTACTTGATTGATTATTACCATATTTGTGTGCTCTAGTCTAGTGCTATTTAAGCCCCTCCCCCTTTCCCCTTTGGAAAAAACTGAGAGTTCGAATATCCTCATTACCCTAAAACAAACTATACACTGGTATTTTATAGTTGTTTTGTCCTTTGATTCCTGGTCGGCTGGAAGCCAAGGTCAGAAATCTTCTTGATTGTTTGTTGTTGTTGATGGTCATTGCTGCATTACTTAACCTCTTTCTGTTTCATCTAAACTAGTAAGTTTGAACCGTTTAACTTTATTATCCATTCAATATGTTACTATCATTTGATTAGTTTCTTCCTTTATTCTAAACATGCTTAACTCAGTAAATTAATTGATAAAATCTGCTTAATTATGTGTAACTTAAGATTGCCATTTGGTATCAAGTATGGTTTGACACTAGTGCACCATGTAGACTCCTTAGTTTGTTGTTAAATCTGTTATCATGTTATTTATTTGATTTTGTGCTCACCATGCTATAATCTCTTTGTTAATGCTTACTGATAACCAATGTGCTTCTTGACACATTAATTGGTCAGTGAACTCCCTTTCTATGATTCGAATTCTCTGTTGTCTTTTGTGAAGCATGCTCATGAATTGGTCCTTATCAGTTTATGACTTTGTTAATCTTCGAACTTGTTAGTTTCAAGTCCGCTTAGTTTCAAAGTGTTTGCTCTGTGCTATGTGTGATTCTATCCCTAAGTATACTTCCCAATCATTTCCTGCACTCTTCTGAATCCTAATTCTTTGTTGGCTGAAAGACAAAGTAATCTAACTACTGTCCTTGGCCTTCTTGGTGTGAGCACTGCTCAGGGTTATTATGAGACCCTCGTGAACTCTTACACACCAGGGTTTGGTCCATAATCGCTCCTTGAATTTGTTCTGATTTTTTCACTCTAGTGTGAGCACTGCCTAGCGTTCGTGAAGCCTTTGGGAACTCTAACACACTAGATGACTTGGTTTTGTATGCTTGTGTTGTAAAACAGAAGTAAGTCAATCATTTTTTGGTTCTATGAACACTGGCTTTGGAGAAGTTGTGAATTGAAGGGCCTGGTCTGTAATAATTACTTGTAATAACAATTAGGGGTGACAACAAAATTGGGATATGGGTTTACTTGATATTATGTGGGTAGATAACATGCCTTTAGGTTTTCTGCTGCTATTATTTTAGATAACATGCCCATAGGTTTGGTTTTTTCCCCAGAAATTGTGTGCTAAAATCTGTCCAAATGCTTAAGTCTGCCAAGCATGTTAGAAAACCTGTATTTAGGGATTTCATTTGCGCTCAAACAAATTTTGTGAATATTCTGTTTACTTTGATTCACATGATTAGAAAACCTTCCTATGGGGATTTCATTTTGGCTCGAACAAATTCTGTGAATATCTTGTTTACTTTATTTCACATGACTAGAAACCATGCCTTTAGGAAATGCAATAATCTAGTTTAAATTACAGCATACTCGCATCTTTTCACTTAGAAATCATTTTTAGGCCTTAATCAACTGTCACACTCGCCTAGTTAATATGCATGTCTTTAGGCATTAATAACAATATCAATTACTAAACATAGAACTCATGCTCATAAGGATAACTATCATTTGTGCCAAAACGCTAAAACGGTAATCTGCCTAATGCCTTGTTAATTACCACTAGAAAATATGCCTATAGAAGTAAGTAATAATTCTGAGCTTTTTTCTGTTGTCAACTATTGAATAAGCCACCTAGATAACCTTCCGATAGGTTCAAATGCTCTAAATTGAAATCAATAGGCAATTACAGCATCACTTAGGATTTACTCTCAGCACATTTACATTACAGAATTACCGAGAGATACTTTGCATAAACTGTCAGCATGCTTTAAAATCCAGAATCACGTATAAATCATGTCTATTGGATTAAATATCCTTAACTGATTATACTATCAATACACCAACATGTTTTGCGTGCATTTGCTGCCTCATGTGTGGGGGCTAAGTTGAGCCTTTATCTACTTTTGTATGAAAAGTCCAATATGTTTTGTATGTCGCTTAGTTTTGTAATTTTTGAGCAGCCTATGTTGAGTCTAGAACCATCCAAAGAATAGAGGTCCTAATGCCTCCAGGACCATAGGTAAGGGAGGGGTAGTGCACGCATAGGACAAGAGTTAGAATTTATTAGAGCACTTTAGGTAAAAACTTAAAGATATTAATTGGGTAGCAGGAGATGATACTTTGTGCCCGCTGAATAATATGAGTAACACCCCGTCTTGGGGAGTTACGAAGTATTATTTATGTTGCACGGGGTGATCCTTTAGGCTAAAAAACTTAGGACCCCCCATCCATATTAAATAGTTCTCTCGCTTCATTATTAGACGAATTCACATAAGTTAAGTTCGGCTAGGACTCACCGTTGTGGATCTCGAAGGGTGCCTAACACCTTCCCCTCGAGGTAATTTGAGCCCTTACTCGATCTCTGTTGACGTAACTAGTAAAACTTGTCTCATATTTAATAGGTGCCCTAACACACCTTAATCTGTTAGGTGGCGACTCTCTCAATAACCAATTCCTTTCCTTTCTCAAAAGGAGTTGTCAAATGTCGAAACCCTATTTTGCGAGGTAAAGGGGGTACGACAGAATGGAGACTCTGCTGGGGATATCTTTAGGCTTTTACGATAACGAACTTGGTCTATTTGAATTAGTCTTTCTTGATAAGCGTGTCATTATTATTTTGTTGATACTTGAACCTACCGCTCCTATTTACCCTTGTTATTACTACATGCACACCTCTTTCACATTTTCCTTTATATGAACTTACTTGTAATCCCTCGTTTAATCTGGTTACAATATGTGTTTCCTCCGTTATTTTCTCAATTAAGTTCCCTAAATTCGCTCTTTAAATTTTGTCATCCCTACCCCTTTTACCGCTTTATTATAATTTTTCCGTTATACGAACTAACTCTTTATTTTTTTTTTCTTCCTTTCTTGTCTCTACATTTATTAAATACTGCATTTATCGCATTATCCTGTAAAATACTTGCCAACACGTTATTTTCTTTTTGCATAAATACATGCTCGACATTATATTCCACTCGTGCGCAATTAAACCATAGCGGCACTTGATGAGTGTCCGCGCTCTTCCTATATTACCCTTTTTAAATTTGGAAAAGCTTATTTGCGGTAAAACTAGTCTATCAGCAGTGTAGTCGATGATCCAGTGCCTTTCCCTCTCAAGTTGTCCGCTTGAGGGTACCAGTCTAGACTTCTATAGAAAAACCTTATTTTGATAATAATTGTGCATGCATCATGCTCAAACATAGCAGGGGTTAGTATGTTGTCCGCATAATAAGCCTCAAAGGAAAATCCTTGTCAAAAGCCCATCGGGATTTCCATAATCCGAACGTGCAGAATCATGATATGTGTGTTACTTGGAGAAAACGTGTCGATATGCTAATCATTAATGTGTAGGTAGTCAAACCCGAAGGGGAAAGGGTCTAACCTTGTTTATTTTTCAGAAATGAGGCACGAATTCCCCAGTTTCGGTATGGTCCAAAGTATACCACCTTTATTGCTAGATTGGTGGTAAAATCTTTTGCCAAGTGACAAAAATCATGCAAAGAGGGTTCTCAGAAACTTACCCTCCTTGTTAGACATCCAGCCGAACAACATGCTAATCGAGGCTGCTACCATGTTCTGGGATGGAGAAAGGGCTGTCTTTTGTTTTGGCAATGTGGAGATGACTCCCTTTTTGGAAGAAATAGGAGGTTTCGCTGGGTTACCCTGGGATAGTCCCGGTTTGTTGGTACCATAAAATTGCACTCATAGGGTGTTTTTGAAAATGATGGGTCTAAGAAAGAATGATGATTTAGTCTGCCTGAAGAATTCCTACCTACCTTTCGACTTCCTCTACGAACGATATGGACACAAGAAATCCTACCATATTGTTTATGATGAATTCTCCGTCAATTCCCTGGATTGGACACATCGCCGGGTTTTTGTATTCGTCGTCAGCTTTCTGGGTAAGATAGTGTTTCCAATCCAAGGAGACAGGATTCACACTAGGTTGTCAATGGTAACCAAGGCTTTAATGGAAGAACTTGAGGGACACACATACATTATTGTTCTAATGGTCATAGCAGAAATGTACCAAGCTCTGGACCGTTGCAAGAAAGGGTTCCGACATTTTTAGGGTTGCAATTTGTTGCTGCAGGTTTGGTTGTTGGAGAATCTTCAAAGAGGCCAGTACCGTCAGGAACATCAACAAAGACCCTAGAACTACCACATAGCTTTCCATAATCTAAAATAATGACTTTCATCCCAGACAGTTTTGCACAACCAGGAAACGTTGTGGATTGGGTACACTTTTTCAGCAATCTGACCTTGGACAAGGTCCATTGGATGTTCGAGTAGTTACCTACTAGAAAATTCATCATCAGAAAGTTCCACATTTGGTGCTGATTGGGTTGAGGGGAATATATCCATATGTTCCTATCATGGTCATAAGACAAGATGGGAGAAAACAAGTCATACCGCGAGTCTCCAAGATGAGTCATTACAAAACAGACTTTCAGGGTAATGCCATTCCATACAAATGTGAGGCCCAACACATATGGCATTTTAAGATTATTGTGGAAAAGGATACTATTGAGCCAGATCGGTACCACGCTGGCCATGTGTATTTCTACCTATCATGGTTTGATGATGACATAGCGGGAGAGCTCAAGCCAGTGATCGATCAAGGAAACAGGGTCATAGATGAAGCTGCCGAAGCACACGTGAAATACAAGAGGTTGCGCAAAAAAATCCTTGAGTCCGAGGCCAGACACTTGGAACAACACAAGGTAGACATGGAATCAATTAATGAGTGGATGGAAATTGCTACAAAGTCAACCAAAAGGTTGGAATATTTAGAGCAGGGTCTAATGGAACTGTAAGGGAAGATGAGGAAAAGGGTCATAGCAATGGCGTATCTGCTTCTGGACATGTGCGACCCGGGGAATCTGATCAATGGGGCCAAGAAGGCCAAGCTTGGAGAAGGTCCCTACTAGACCAAGTAGATTAGAATTATTGTTTACTTGCTTTTCTAGTGTCGTTTAGAATTTGAATGTAATAAGGAAAATGCCATTAGTAACTTCTTTATTTATTGTTGATTTACAAGTTTTACTTATTTATTACATTAATGATTGGAGGAAATTATCGGTATTAAATTTCTCCAAAATTTTTGTGTCGCTAGGACTACCTCGGGCACAACGAGGTCCCCAAATTAGGATGCTAATTTATAATTTTTGCAATACATGTTAAAATACTGCAAATATTTCTTCGAAATCCCTGCTGACTTGTTTACCTTTTTGTTTTCTTTTCTTTGTTTTGATTATTCCCATCCCCTAAAGTTGGTTCGTGCATACTGGCATCATCAGCATACCATACCAAATCCAGAGGCTCTCCTCCTCCTCCTCCTCCTCCTCCTCCTCTAAGTGATCCTAAAAGTAAGGGAAAGGCTTAGATGGATCATTTGAGTGGTATCAGGAAAGACAAGGTTGCGCATGTGGAAAATGTTGAAACTTCAGACGGTCGGAGTACTCCGGCACATAATAATTTAGTTCTACGATTGGAGCAGAAAATATTGGAATTACAAGGGGAACTTCAGCAGGTCCGCAACTTGGCAAACCTCTCCCTCACCTTAAACGTCCTGGATATTAACTAGTAAAAGGCCCAGAACCTAATACCCCCTCAAAACACACCAAACCAACGTCCACAGAATCCCCCCGCACCTCATCAATATGTAACACCTCCCCAAAATTCTAATCCTCCACCAGTACCAACTTCTCCTCAACACCAACATCTCACGACTCAGTACCCGCAAACCACTACCTACCGTACTCCTCAAAATGCACCGCAACCCATTCCCGATCTATAGAATTCAACCAATGATCACCACTACACTCAAACCCCCGGTATCTATAAAACTAATCCCATATATGTAGATACCTTACCTCACCCCACTCAACAAACCTCACACACACCAAAATCCGCCGAGAAGGACCTACTCATCAAGATTATGGTAGAGGAACTTAAGAAGCTCACTAGCCGAGTCCAGGGTGTCGAAAGAGGTAAAGGTATTGAAGGTTTGAATTATGAAGATTTGTGGATTCAGCCAAATGTAGAACTGCCGGAGGGTTACAAACCTCCTAAGTTTGAGATGTTTGACGGGCACGGGTGACACGAAGGTGCATCTAAGAACATACTGCGACAAGCTCATAGGAGTTGGGGAAGAATAAAGGATTCACATGAAGTTGTTCATGAGAAATTCTCACTGGAGACGCCTTATCTTCGTGCATCAATCAAAATCCCAAGAAATGGGTTAATTGGGTAAACATGGCATCAGACTTCATGGACCGATTGAAGTTTAATACGGAGAATGAACCCGACGTCTTTTGTATACAGAACCTCAAGAAGAAACCAATAGAGACTTTCCGCGAGTATGCTGCTCGGTGGAGGTCAAAAGCTGCAAAGGTAAGGCCACCATTGGAAGAAGAGAGCAGATGAACAAATTCTTCATTCGAGCTCAGGATCCACAGTACTATGAATGGCTAATGGTTATCGAAAATCACAAATTCTCTGACATCATCAAACTAGGGGAAAGAATTGAAGAAGGAATCAAAAGCAGGATGGTGTCCAATTTTAAGGCGTTGCAGGCTACAAACAAAGCATTGCAGTCAGGGGGTATATCAAAGAAGAAAGAAGTAGAAGCCTTGATGATAGCCCAAGGTCCACAATCTCCACTCACATACCAAACACCTCCCCCCACATATCAACCTTCAACTCCCAGATATTGGCAACCCACCACTGCCTAGGACACTAATAACACCCAGCCAACATATTATCACTCACTGCCAGCCCGCCAAAACTATCAAAAACCCACACCTAAATTTGACCGCATGCCACCCAGAAAATACACCCTATTGCTGAACCCATTGACCAATTATACGAAAGATTGAAAGTTGCTGGATATGTTACCCCTATTCCCGCTGTTGTCATGGAAAACTCCTCTCAATGGGTCAATCCAAGCAAAACACGCGCATACCATTCTGGCATGAAAAGATATACCATCAATGAATGTCGCACTTTGGAAGAAATGATTCAGACATTGATTTATACCAAGGTCATACAAGCACAGGAAGCCGCACCCAATGTCCGCAACAACTCTCTTCCGGATCATAGGGGTGAAGGAGTAAATGTGATAGAGACTGATAAAGAATGGGATCCTGAAGGGTCAATCGGACTTATTCGAGAAAGAGAATGATCCTAAGAAACCTGCACTCACCCTTACTCCTATAGTGGTACAAATACATCCACTAGTAGAAGTTGAAATAGCCGCATCAACTCCGTTCGAAATTGAAGTGACAACACCTGCACCTACGCCTGCTCCATTCGAAGTAGATATAACTGCACCCTTCACTGTGACGGTAGCATCCACACCACCTTTTAATTCCAATGACGTACCTTGGGATTATGTTGCAGAACCCAGGAGAAATTGAAAAGCAAAAATGGAAGAATCTAGTGCGGCGCAGGAGATGACCATAACCGACAGAATTTATACACTCGAAAATTTGGGAGGAACGAGTAAAGAAGCCACTGCCAAATAACCTATCATTGAAACCAGCCCGGATGATCTTTTGGAGAAATCTACAAGCAAGGGAATATTCTATGGTGGACCATCTGAACAAAACTCCCACCCAAATATCCATCCTATCATTATTGTAGAATTCTGAGGCGCATAAGAATGCCTTAATGAAAGTATTGAATGAAGCTTACATACCTAACAATATAACCAGTAGGGAGATGGCCAATATGGTAGGGCAAGTACTGGAGAGCCACAAGATCACCTTTCATGAAGACGAATTTCCACCAGAAGGGTTAAGCCACAACAGGACACTGCACATCATGGTACAATGCGAGGATAAATTTATTGTAAGGGTTTTGATAGATGGAGGATCCAGCCTTAACATTTGTTCGCTGACAACTCTGAAAAGCTTGGGTAAAGGTTTGCATGAAATACGAGCAAGGACCATGAATGTGAAGGCATTCGATGGGTCTTAAAGGGCCACAATTGGAGAAAACAATTTATGCTTGCATATGGGTCGACCTGTTTTGATGTCGATTTCAAGTGCTAGACATATATGCCTCATGCAATATGTTTTTGGGACGACCTTGGATACACGTCGCCGGGGCTGTGGCATATACTTTGCATGAGGTTGTGAAATTCGAATGGAATCATTAGGAAGTTATCATTCATGGAGATGGGAGTAATCCCATTTATACCAACCAAACCGTTCCGGTCGTGGAGAATAGAAGGAGGTTAGGCGGGGAGACTTATCACCGCATCGAGCACGTCAATGCAATAGACAAAAAAAGTGGTGGAGCAACAAAATAAAAAACATACTAGCATGGTTAGGGTATGAACCCAACACAGGGCTCGGGAAGAATCTCCAAGGCATTACAAAGCCAATATAGCTAAAACGTCAGGGTACAACCTTTGAGCTTAGATATCAGTATACCTGGCAAGAATATAATGATTTGTCGCCGCCATGGCATGGTCCCTGTTACCCTCTTGAGCAACCGATGCAGCATTTGAGCCAATCCTTTCATCAGACTGACACAATATGGAGATGTGAAGAAGCGGAAGCTTTAGCTGGTCTAAAGAACCTGTTATTGGAAGAAGAAGATATGGGCTGCAATGTGATAGTTGAGGAGAAGGAGGAGGAGGAAGGCCTTATCATCCAAACAGTGGAGAAGGGAGCAGTTCTCAGGAATTGGACCGCCATACCATCCAGGGCTAGACGAGTCCCGGGGTAGAATGGCTACTAGTGTTATTTGAAAATAATTCATTGAGCATTTTGTTTAGAAAACATCTCTATTTCCTTTCAATATTTTATTTTGGAAAGCATTGTTTGAAGTCATTTAAACATTACTTTGTCTAAGGTTTCAATATTTATCAATAGTTTGATGTTTTATTATCATTATCTTTAATATTTTTATACAGCATTACTATTTCTTACCTTGATGAACCAACGATTGTGACATATAAGGATAGTGACTCGGAAGAGATAGAAGAAGAAGACGTGATACATGAGGAAATCATCAGAGAAGTTGAAAACTTTGAGAAAAAACCCAAGTCCAACCTGGACGAGACGGAGATAGTCAACTTGGGAGATTCTAAAATTGTCAAAGAAATCCACAAAAGCATTCACTTGTCACAGTCAGAGAAGGAAGAATACACTCGTTTCCTGAGAGAGTATGGGGATATTTTCGCATGGTCATACGATGATATGACCAGGTTGAGCACATCTATAGTGGCTCACAAGTTGCCTACCATTCCAATGTGTTCACCAGTAAAGCAGAAACTCAGAAAGTTCAAACCAGACATGAGCCTGAAAATCAAGGAGGAAGTCACTAAGCAAATCAAAGCCAAAGTCCTCATGGTAGTTGAATATCCGACTTGGTTAGCCAACATTGTACCAGTTCCAAAGAAATACGGGAAGGTCAGGGTATGTGTCGACTATCGAAATTTAACCAGAGCAAGTCCCAAAGACGATTTTCCACTACCAAATATACACATATTGATCGATAATTGCGCCAAGCATGAGCTCAAGTCCTTTGTAGATTTTGCTTTGCGGGCTATCATCAAATTTGGATGGACAACGAGGACGTAGAAAAGACAGCTTTCATTACACCATGGGGAGTATACTGCTACAAAATGATGCCATTCGGTCTAAAGAATGCTGGGGCCACCTACATGAGGGCCATCCCAACCATTATCCATGATATATACACCAGGAGATAGAGGTATATGTGGACGATGTTATCATCAAATCCAAGAAAGCTGCAAATCACATAGCAGCTTTGAGAAAGTTCTTTGACCGGCTGCGGAGGTACAACCTAAAGCTGAACCCCGCAAAATGTGCCTTTGGAGTTCCTGCCAGAAAATTATTAGGATTCATTATCAGCCGCCGAGGAATCGAGTTGGACCCGTCAAAGGTCAAAGCTATCCAGGAGTTACTGCCACCAAGGAACAATAAGGACGTGATGAGTTTCTTGGGGTGTCTCAACTATATCAGCCGCTTCATAGCACAATCCACGGTGATATGTGAACCCATTTTCGAAATGCTAAAGAAGGATGCCGCAACCAGCTGGATTGAGGACTGTTAGAAGGCTTTTGACAAAATCAAGGAATACCTGTCCACACTACCAGTCCTAGTCCCATCAGAACCTGGTAGACCACTAGTACTCTATCTCTTCGTACTAGATGGGGCTTTCGGTTATGTCTTGGGACAACATGATGAGATAGGAAGGAAAAACATGCCATATATTATCTGAGTAAGAAGTTCACACCTTATGAAGAACGATATTCTTTGCTGGAACGCACCTGTTGTGCTCTGACATGGATAGCTCAGAAATTGAGGCACTACTTCTGTGCCTATACCACGTACCTCATATCAAGGATGGATCCTCTAAGTACATCTTTCAAAAGCCTATACCTACAGGAAAGCTGGCCAAGTGGAAAATATTGTTGAGTAAGATATCATCTATGTGACTCGTAAGGTAGATAAGGGACAAGCATTAGCAGATCACCTTGCCGAAAATCTCATAGGAGGAGAGTACGAATCACGAAAAATGTAGTTTCTTGACGAAGATATGTCATTCGTAGGAAAAGATATCGCTAAAGCCTACGACGGTTGGAGACTATTTTTCGACGGAGCCGAAAATATTAAGGGAGTCGGTATCGGAGCCGTCTTGGTATCAGAAACTGGCCAGCACTACCCCGTGTCCGCAAAACTCAGGTTTCCATGCACCAACAATATGGGGGAGTCTGAAGCATGTATATTAGAGCTCAATTTGGCTGTCGACATGAATGTTCAGGAATTGCTGGTGATTGGTGAATCAGACCTCCTGGTGCACCAGGTACAAGGAGAATGGGCTACAAAGAATACCAAGATACGACCATATCTGCACCACATACAAGAGATGATGATGAGGTTCATGAAGATAGAGTTCCGACATGTCCCCGGGATCTAGAATGAATTTGTAGATGCATTGGCCACTTTGTCCTCCATGATACAACATCCGGACAAGAATTCATCGATCCCATTCCGGTGAGACTCCATAATCATACAGCTTATTATGCTCACATCGAAGAAGAAACGGATGGAAATCCGTGGTTCCATGATATTAGGGAATATATGGCAAAAAGAGAATATCCAGAGCATGCAAGTCACACTTAGAAATGCACACTTCGGAGTTTGTCCAACCATTTCTTCCAAAGTGGAGGAATTCTGTATAGAAGAACTCCTGATCTAGGTCTATTAAGGTGCGTTGACGCCAAAGAGGCTTCCAAATTTCTTGAGGAAATACATGTCGGAACCTGCGGCCCACATATGAATGGTTTCGTCCTAGCCAAGAAGATACTCAGAGATGGATACTTTGGATGACTATGGAAACAGACTGCATCCAGTATGTCCAGAAATGTCACCAGTGCCAGATACACACAGATATGATACGGGTACCACCAAACGAGCTCAATGCAACAATGCACCTTGGCCTTTTGCCGCCTGGAGAATGGATGTCATCAGTCCAATCGAACCCACTGTTTCGAACGGTCACAATTTAATTTTAGTGGCCATCGATTATTTCAAAAAATGGGTTAAAGATGTATCCTACAAAGTTGTGACTAAGAAAGTTGTCATCGATTTCGGCAGGGATCATATTGTTTGTCGATTCGGGGTTCCAGTATCAATCATCACTGACAATGCTACAAATCTCAACAGTGATTTGATGAAATCCATGTGTGAATTTTTCACAACCAAGCACAAGATTCCACAGCATACAAGCCTCAAATGAATGGAGCGTTGGAGGCCGCCAACAAAAACATCAAGAAGATATTAAGGAAGACGGTAGAGAATCACAAGATATTACCATTCGCCATATTAGGATACAACACTACAGTCTGCTCGTTAACCGGGGACTTACCTATTGGTGTATGGTACTGAAGCCGCCATCCCTGCTGAAGTAGAAATTCCTTCTCTAAGGATCATACAAGAAGTTGAACTCAGTGATGCAGAATGGATAAGGAGCCGCTATGAGAAATTAGCTCTCATTGACGGAAAAAGAATGAATGTAGTGTGTCATGGTCAGCTTTATCAGAAAAAAATGTCCAGAGCTTTTAATAAAAGGGTCAAACCTAGACAGTTCACACCGGGGCAGCTGGTGTTTAAATGAATCTTTCCATATCAAGATGAAGCGAAAGGGAAATTCTCACCCAACTAGCAAGGCCCTTATATGGTCCACAGGGTACTAACAGGAGGATCACTCATACTCGTAGAAATGGATGGAGAGATTTGGCCAAAGGCTATCAATCCAGATACAGACAAAAGATACTATGTGTGAACTATTTGCATTGCTTCATATGATGTAACTGAACTACGCTTGACCTGATATTTTCCACTGCCGACTGGAAATCGCCAAAAATTAACTTTCGCCAATTCAAGCCTAATTCTACACCGGACATCACAAAAATATTCTGAACACACTCCTAAGTCCCAAATCACCTAACGAAGTTATCCGAGCCGTAAAATTCGTATTCCGAGGTCGTTCACCAATAAGTCAATTCTCAGTTGACTTTCTCAACTATTAGGCTACTTTAAAAGACTAAATGCCTAGATTCTCACCATAACCACTCCGGACCCAAACCAACTGAACCAACATAACAAAAACAGGCTAACAATGTATAACAAATGCAGAAATGGGGGAAACGGGGTAAATCTCACGAAACGACCGCCCAGGTTGTTACAACAAACCTGCTCCAACTTCCGGAATCGCATTCCAACCATGATATCAAAATTTCCACTCCTGATCGGATTTCCCAAAAACCTTCAAATTTCAATCTTTAGCCAAATGACTTTAGAATAACCTACGGACATCCGAATTCACTTCCGATCGCGCTCCCAACTCCAGAATCACCATACGAAGCTATTCCTAGACTCGGAATCCCAAATGGACATCAATAAATCCGAAATTCACTTCAAGCCCAAAATTAAGAAATTCCTTCAAAAATGCTGACTTCCACAATATACGCTGAAACGCTCCCGAATTATCCAAAACCCAATTTGGACATACCCCCAAGTTCGAAATCATCATACGAACCTGCTGGAACCTTCAAATCCTGATTCCGAGGTCATTTATTCCAAATTCCATTTTTAGTTGATTCTTCCAACTTAAAGCTTCTAAAATAAGAATTTGCTTCCCAAATCAACTCTAAACTTTCCGAAATTCAATTCCGACCACACCTACAAGAATGGAGCTGCTCATAACTTCAAACCACTGAACGACGCGCTAGAGCTCAAAACGACCGGTCGGGTCGTTACACTCTCCCCCACTTAAACCGACGTTCATCCTCGAACGTGCTAAGACTACTCTGGGGTTATCAAAAATCACTGTTTAACACCTCGAGCACCTGCTCGTGCTACCACAACCCAGTTGAGCACATTAGCTTGATAAAATTTTAAGATTTCTTCTTTATCCATATACTAAGCTCAGAATCCAGTTTCAACACTTGAAATTCTTTGCCAGGCCTAGTTCCAATATATAAACACCGTATCAACTACCACACGATATACCAGAACATGACTGCATACCTTTGCTGAATGATCACCATGCACCGCATAACTCATCATCTGACCACAATGGTACTCCATGAACCTTAATAGTCAAAATTTCACGAATATAGTGCTCCTGAGGCACCTCATAACAAATATACATGCATCCTGCTATAATGCTGACGATACTACCACAACGGAGGAGATCTGCAGAAATTCATACCCAACTGCAGAGTTAACAAATCATTGAGTATCTCATTTTGACTAGAATCATCACCTTATTATGAACCTGAATAATGGTATTTGTCCCTTAATATATACTTCACATACCCTTATCGCACTGATCCCTGATGCGATAGTCTCGTCTCACCCAATGTGAACTGCTCAGACAACAAATCACCCCAAACATGACCAACCGCCTCACATGATACCACATCGCACCGATAGGCCATAACTCTAACATGATAGATAAGAAATGACTCAGGAAGGGACTAATCAACTCACGCAACTAATATGAACTTTTCTCAGAAAATAGGAAGTAAAACATAAGAAAAATCAATATATATTAACCCTTCTCATTATCACACTGTTGTGGCGTGCAACCCCATCCAAATAATATACCCGTGGCGGCGTGCCACCCGATCCCATCATCAAACTCACATAAGGAAATATATGCGGAGCTGAATTGCTCACTACTACACATTACCGAATATCGGTCACAAGTACGCTAAGTGCATAATACCCTCCTAGGGAGACTGATAAAGCCACATGCAACAAAACTCAAGCACAACTGAGGTGTGATATATATATACACTCTGGATCTCAAGAGCTATCCTGCTCACATAACATCCCCACTACGCGGGACCTCAACACATAGGAAATTATCAAGTCGTTTCCCAACCCACACGGCACAATCAATTTTACCTGAATTGACGAAGACGAGACATCACCTGATATCCCAACACCCCTCCTTGAGGAGCTCTATACTGAAATCAACATGCCTGGATCATACGGAGCCCATAATCATATTTAAATACATCCACAAACATCGAGTCTACCTTGCTTGCACTAAACTAAGCTAATAGCTTTAGCTGGGTCCACATTAACCCACTTTCTCTCATAATACGCGAGAACAACCATCATACCAGGGACAAACACCCCACAATCCACCACTGGTCATACTACGTTGTAAGATAAATCAAGAACCCATAACCAGGGTATAAAGCCTCTTCCACCGAACATCATTCTCAGGTGACGCTGAATATAACACCATCTTACTCTGAACTTTCAAAACTTGTTCTTGCTCGTCCGAGCTCATGACATCCTTATTAACACCGAACTGCAATCTCGATTCTTACTCCCAGTTACATACTACTTACCGCATCTAACATGCCAATATGAGGTAGCGCAAGAATTCCATCATAACTTCTGAACCACCAATAGGGTGAACACTTCATCATATAGAAACCTTTTACTTAACTCAATTCAAGAGTACCATCTCAACACACGAGTGAATTCCCACAATCACCCAACATGCAAATCCTTAAGTAGTAGTCTATACCACCATAACCCTTTCGGGGTCTGCCTACACCTGACAGGCCATAACACTCAAATGATCCCACATGAAATCCATTACGACGGCCGACAAGCCCCGCACACACCGGCACAAACCACATGCATAACGTATTCATATCGAAGGAACTGATAACTATCGAAAATGTGCCATTTCAACCATGGCTAATCAATCGATCTTCTTTTAAATCATCTTCAATTGCTTCAGGAATAATAAAAAATTCCTTCAACTCATAGCAAACTCAACCCTCACTCCTCTTGAGTGACATTGATTCACGAGACTATACTAAATCTCGCAACCCGTCTCATACCATCCTGATAATATTTATACAACCCAGAGTTTATTTCTCTCACTCCTCCTATACTATCTTGCATGCTGAAACATATCACAGGACATTCCAACCATCCTCTTTTTTCTCAGAAATTACTCTACAAAAGCTCGATTCTCGATCATACTGCTGCCCAGAACCCTTAAACGCCGCATTCTTAACTTTTGAATTCACTAGGACCTTTATTGAGAGTCACCCACTCTGACTGGTCCCGAATATAATCAACTCCAAGTCTCTCCTAGCACATGAACACCCATTTTCAATGAAACACGTGACTGAGTCACTATCCTTACAATTCGCCCATGCCTTACGCATATATTCTGAATCTTCCAAAACCTAACACTGGTCTTACAGGGCCAAATCTTTCACACATTTATCAAATTCCACGCACAATCACCATTTTACTCCTTTCCCTTAGTTGTAATGACTTGCCAACACGCCGACAATCCGCAACCCTATGATAACACAATCCTGCAACCCAACTGCAGATGGTGGGACTCCCCCACTTAGCCCGAAGCTACTCCTTGCACCATTCTAGACCCTATCGAGATCCTTTCTCCTTTGATAACATGATCTTTCTGAACGAATCCGTCCAATCCTTCCAAATTCTCTTGCTAGCACTCCCTAAATACTCAAATTCTCTAGCATCATTTACACATTCTGCCTCCTACCGAATAGCCACTAGAACCCCTCATAAAGACCTGCCAACCCTGCCACCGTTAGCCTATTCACAGGAGATAATCCACCTGCTGAACTCAACCAGCGGATACCTTTCAATGACACAAAAATGCACACTCTTTGTGAATTCAATACCCCATTCTACGCCCTGCTTCATTTACCAACTTTACTAGTCCGTCCGCTCCTCATGGACATCAACTAAATGCTCGACAATATCTTCAAATTCCAAGGTATGCTGCCGCTCCCCCACTTTGCGACTGCTCGACTTCTACTTCTTACACCGGGCCTCCTAGAAATGGAACCACTGCCTAGCCTCAATTCAGGATCATTCTCTGCCAACCGCATTCTTCAATCTTCTCAATACTATGACCCCACGCAACCGAAGAAACCATAGCACCGACAAACTTAGCACATTCCATTTGCTCGATGACGGCGACTTCACGTCACAGTTGCATATCCCACATCACTTGAAGATACCAAGTCTTACGACTTTATCAACCCCAACCTGACCATTCATAACCTAAAAGTCCTTTCCTCTGCCGGAACTAAAATACTGAAATCTCGAAATCACACTCTGATAAGACCTCCCTTCAAACCATTCATCACCCCAACATATGGGCAAGCATTCTATCATCATATCGACTTTGCGTGATAACCAATTGCGATCATCGTCACTACCTGAGCATAGCCTTAAGGCTCCCAGAAACACAGCTACTGAGATGAAACAACATATTAGTCCTTTGCAGGGCCATAACAACAGCCCCAACCAATTACACACGGAAACATCTCAAATTACATCTGCAGCACCATTCAATTCCTCAATTTCCCTGTCATAGCAAGTGCTTCGCGACGCATAATATTGAGTAGGAATTAAAATAGGCATAAGCCTCAAAGGAATCGAATCGCACGATGAGGAATCAAGAAGGGAAGTACTCCTAACAGCCATGTAGCCTCTCGAAGATAAGTACAGACGTCTCCGTACCGATCCGCAAGACTCTACTAGACTTGATCATGACTCGTGAGACCTAAGGGAACCTAGCGCTTTGATACTATGTTGTCACGACCCAAAATCCATAAGGTCGTGATAGCGCCGGACATCATTGTCAAGCAAGCCAATCATTAATTAATTGAAATAAATTTCTGGTTTTTAACATTTATGAAAAAGATTTCTTGTCACTTTATTACATATTAACCAAATAAAATCTGTTAAGTAAACAATGCTTTGAATACTACACTTTAGTAAATATATCCCAACACATCTCAAAACCCGGTGTCACTAGTACATGAGCAATTTCTAAGAATTTATACAATCATTACAAAGCCTGTCTGAAATACAAATTGGACAAGGAAATTCAAAATGAAAATAAATACAGTACGAGGGAGACTCTGTCAGATGCGGATCGCCTCCGGATGATGCAGCTCGCCTAAGTCTCCGAATCCTCCACATTGCTATGAAAGAACCTGCGTAATAAAATGCACAACAAGTGTAGCATGAGTACAAAAACAACGTGTACTCAGTAAGTCTCCTGCCTAACCTCAGAGAGGTAGTGACGAGAGGTCGAATTAGACACTCACTAAGGGCCAGCAAATTAATTAACAGCATATGATGAACACTGTAGGCATGTAAAGGTAGTAAAGCAGCAATATATATAAGGCACTGAAATCCAAGTAAATATTGGAAATAAACAAACAGTTACCACTTCCTCATTTTCCCCCCAATATTTTAAATAAACAATTTCCTCTTTGTTTTCCCCCAAATATCTTGTCACTTTTAAAAACCCATGAAAAACATTTAACAATTTAGCATGCGCATACGTGATAAGGACAATCGGCCTGAGCCGTCAAAATAATCAACTATGTGCACTGCCGAGGATCGGACGGCCCGTACCATAAGTGCAGCTCTCAATATAATAATCATCTATGTGTACTGCCGAGGATCAAACAGCCTGTACCATAAGTGCATCTCTCAATATAATAATCATGTCTATGCACTGCTGAGGATCGAACGGGCCGTACCAAAAGTGAATCTTTCAATCTGCCGTGGCGTACAGCCCGCTCCCATGAGAGTGGGGGAAATAACACTCCGCTCGCGGAATGTAAATTGCGAAGAGATCACATGCAGTCAGGCACAACAAACAGTCCACCCCGAATTCGTCTGGAAAATAATTACTCAAGTAAATGACAGATTTCTCTTTTAAAACCTATAAAATAGTGTTTAAAATCCGTTTTCAAAATTAATTGCCAATTCTAATAATGTTCAATAATATTACTTTATCAAGTATACGATTAACCACGGAGGAGAGGAGACTTACCTCGCTCCGAAATTTCATAACCGGCTTCCAAGCCTTTTTGTCGACTCTTACAGACGCATATCGCCCCAAAACTATCCAAATCACGGAAAACCAATGAAAATATATTCTAATATTTGCAACAATTTTAAATTATATAATTCCCAACCCCGCTTAGTGAAATGACCAAAATGCCCTCGGGCCGACGTGCCTGGAATCCGAAATTTCTCGAAGATATATTCTACCCATAGCCTTACTAACTCAAATATACAATTTACTCCACATTTCACGCTCAAATTCTGGCTAAAAATCCAAATTACCATTTCTAGGTCTTTCCTCAAAAATCCCAATTTTCCTACAAATTTCCATGTCTAATCCATGCATATAATCTTGTATTTAACTTAAAAACATGAAGGAATCACTTACCTATTGATGCTTGATGAAAATCCCCCCTTTGAAATCCTCCAAAATCGCCCCAACCATGAGAAAGAATGAGGAAATGGCCAAAATTCCGTTTTTAAAACACTGCCCAGAAAAACCCTCTATGCTCGCATGAAATGTTCTGCGATTGCATAGGCCAACTATGCTGCCCCCAGATTTTCTCCTGTGAGGTCTCATCACATCTCCCGCGTTCGCACATTCTAAGTTCAGGATGCCCAAACGCACCCTTGTGAGATCGCACCACAACCCCTGCGGTCGCACAGGGCAATTGCCTGCAGCCTCAATTTTTCCTTCTGTGCGATTGCACAACCACCACTGTGATCGCACAAGGAAAAATTATAGACCCTCAAATTTCCTTCATTGCGATCGCACACAAGGGACCGCGATCGCATAGCACACCATATACAATAGAAGACAGTAGCAGCAAAACAGAGAAAAATGGTCCGAATTCACCCAGAATCGCACCCGAGACCCCTAGGACCCCATCCAATCCCACGACTCAGTCCCATAACCTCACGTACTTAGTCGAGCCTCGAAATCACCTCAAACAACATCGAAATCATGAATCGCAACACGATTCAAGCTTAATGAACTTAGGACTTTCAAACTTCCACAATCGATGCCGAAACCTATCAAATCACGTCCAATATACCCCAAATTTTGCACACAAGTCATATTCAACATTACGGACCTGCTCCAACTTCATAATCGCATTCCGACCCTGATATCAAAATTTCCACTCCCGGTCGGATTTCCCAAAAATCTTCAAATTACTATCTTTCGCCAAATGACTTCAAAATAACCTACGGACATCTGAATTGACTTCCGATCGCGCGCCCAACTCCAGAATCACCATACGAAGTTATTCCCAGACTCAAAATCCCAAACGGACATCAATAACTCCAAAATGCGCTTCAGGCCCAATCGTAAGAAATTTGTTCAAACATGCTGACTTCCACAATATACGCCGAAACGCTCCCGGTTTATCCAAAACCCGATCCGGACATACGCCCAAATCCGAAATCATCATACGAACCTGTTGGAACCTTCAGATCCTGATTTTTAGGTTGTTTATTCCAAATTCTAGTCTTTGTTGATTCTTCCCACTTAAAGCTTTTGAAATGAGAATTTTCTTTCCAAATCAACTCTAAACTTTCAAAAATTCAATTCCGACCACACTTATAAGTCATAATACCTGAAATGGAGCTGCTCATGACTTCATCCGCTGAACGACATGCTAGAGCTCAAAACAACCGATCGGGTCGTTACACAGGCGGCAGTATGATCGAGAATCGAGCTTATGTAGCGTAATTCCTAAGAAAAGGAAAATGGTTGGGGTTTTATGATATGTTTCAGTGTGCAGGATAGTACTGGAAGAGTGGGAGAAATAAACTTCGGATTGTAGGAATATTGTCAAGAGGGTATGAGACAAGTTGCAGGATTTAGGAAGCATAGTCTGGTGAATCAAGGTCACTTGGGATGAATGATGGTTGACTTTGTTGTGGGGTGAAGGAAGTTGCTATTATTCCTGAGGTAACTGAATATGATTAAAAGAAAATAGATTGATTAGCCATGGTTGGAATGGCATATTTACGGCAGTGATCAGTTCCTTCGGTGCGATTAAGTTATGCATGTGGTTTGTGCCGGTGTGTGCGGGGTTGTCGGCCGTCGTAATGGGTTTCATGTGCGAAGCATTTGAGTGCTATGGCCTGTCAGGTTTAGGCGGATCCCGGAAGGGTTATGGTGGTATAGACCTACTACTTAAGGATTTGCATGTTGAGTGATTGTAGGAATTCACTCGTGTGTTGAGATGGTACTCCTGAATTGAGTTAAGTAAAAGGTTTATATTTGATGAAGTGTTCATCCTATTGGTGGTTCAGAAGTTATGATGGAATTCTTACACTACCTCATATTGGCATGTTAGGTGCGATAAGCAGTATGTAAATGGGAGTAAGAATTAAGATCTGCGGTTCGGTGTTAATAAGGATGTCATGAGCTCGGGAGAGCAGGAAAAAGTGATTTGAAAGTTCAGAGTAAGTTGGTGTTATCTTCAGTGTCACCTGAGATTTTTATTCGGTGGAAGAGGCTTTGTACCCTGGTTATGGGTTCTTGATTTTCCTTACAGCGTAGTATGGCCAGTAGTGGATGTGCAGACTTGCTACCTTATGTGGAAGGTCATGGAAGCATGACAGCTAAAAGATTGTATAAGTGTGACCGGTAGTCACTTGATGGATTGAAGATTTGGACTGAGTATAAAGGAGTGTAATATTGTTTATTTGAGAATTTATGCCTGGAAGGCGTTCAGTTTATTTGGTTGTGGATTGTGGGGTGTTTGTCCTGGCTATGATTGTTGTTCTTGCCTATTATGAGAGAAAGTGGGTTAATGTGGACCCAGGTAAAGGTATTAGCTTAGTTTGGTGCAAGCAAGGTAGACTCGATGTTTGTGGATGGATTTAAATATGATTATGGGCTCCGTATGAGCCAGACATGTTCATTTCAGTAGAGCACTTTTCATGGAAAGGTATTAGAACAACAGATGTTGCTCCGTCTTCATCAAATTCAGGCGATATTGTGATTTGTGCCGTTTGAGTTATGAAACGACTTGATAATTTCCTATGTGTTGAGGTCTCGCGTAATGGGGACGTTATGTGAGAAGGATAGCTCTTGAGATCCAGAGTGTATATACATATATATATATCGCACCTTAGTTTTGCTTGAGTTTTGTAGCATGCGGCTTTATCAATCTCCCCATGATGGTATTATGCACTTAGCGTGCTTATGATCGATATTCAGTAATTTGTAATAGTGAGCAAATCAGCTCCGTATATATATATCTTCTTATGTAAACTTTATGCGTGGATCGGGCGGCACGTCACCACAAGTATGTTATTCGGATCGGGTTGCACGCCACAATAGTGTGATGATGAGTAAGGTTCCTATATTTATTCTTTCTTATGTTCAACTTCCTATTTTCTGAGAAAAGTTCATATTAGTTGCGTGAGTTGAATAGTCCCTTCCTGAGTCGTTTCTTTTTATCATGATTCGAGTTATGGCCTATTGGCGCGAAATGGTATCATGTGAGGCTGTTGGTCAGGTTTTGAGTGATTTGTTGTCTAATTCGTTCGTACTGGGTGAGACGAGATTACCGGATCAGGGATCAGCGCGATAAGTTTATGTGAAGTGTATATTAAAGAACAAATACCATTATTCAGGTTCATAATGAGGTGATGATTCTAGTCAAGATGAGATATTCAATGATCTGTTAACTCTACAGTTGGGTATGAATTTCTGCACATTTCCTCCGTTGTAGTGGTATCATCAGCATTATAGAATGGTGTATGTATATTTGTTATGAGGTACATTGGGAGCACCAGATTCGTGAAATTTTGCTATTAAGGTTCAGGGAGTGCCATTGTAGTCAGATGATGAGTTATGCGGTGCATGGTGCTGATTCAGCAAAGGTATGCAGTCATGTTCTGGTATATCGTGTGGTGGTTGATACGGTGTTTATATGTGTGAAGTAGGCCTGGCAGAGAATTTCAAGTGTTGGAACTAGGTTCTGAGCTTATTATATGGATATAAGAAAAAATCTTCACATTTGATCAAACTAATGTGCTCAACTAGGTTATGCTAGCACGGGCAGGTGCTTGAGGTGTTAAAAAATGATTTCAGATAACTCCAGAGCAGTTCTTGGCACGTTCGAGGATGAACGTCGGTTTAAGTGGAGGAGAATGTATTGACCCGAACGTCGTTTTGAGCTCTAGTGCGTCGTTCAGCAGCTTGGGGCCATGAGCAGCTCTGTTTTAGGTGTTATTATTGTAGGCGTGGTCGGAACTGAATTTCGGGAAGTTTAGAGTTGATTTGGAAAGGAAGTTCTCATTTCAGAAGCCTTAAGTTGGAAGAATCAACTAAGATTGGAATTTTGTGTACACGATCTCTGAATCATGATTTGAAGGTTCCAATAGGTTTGTATGATGATTTCGGACTTGGGCGTATGTCCGGATCGGGTTTTGGGTAACCTGGGAGCGTTTCGGCTTATAATGTGGAAGTCAACATTTTTGAAGAATTTCCCGAGTTTGGCTTGAAGGGCATTTCAGTGATGTTGATGTCCGTTTGGGATTCCGAGTCTGGGAATAGCTTGTATGGTGATTCTGGAGTTGGGTGCTCGATCGGAAGTGAATTCGGATTTCCGTAGGTCATTTTGAAGTCGTTTGGCTAAAGATAGAAATTTGAAGGTTTTTGAGAAATCCGACCGGAAGTGGAAATTTTCATATCAGGGTTAGAATGTGATTCCGAAAGTTGGAGCAGGTCCATAATGTCGAATATGACTTGTGTGCAAAATTTGAGGTCAATCGGACGTGATTTGATAGGTTTCGGCATTGAATGTGGAGGTTTGAAATTTCAAGGTTGGTAAAGTTTGAATTTTGGTGCGATTCATGATTTCAATGTTTGATTTGTTTTGAAGCCTCAAACAAGCTTGTGGGATGTTATGGGACTGAGTCGCGTGATTTGGACGGGGTCCCGGGGGCCTCAGGTGTGCTTCGGGGTGGTTTCAGACCTTTTTTCCCCTACCTGTTGTTGCTGTTGATGTGCTATGCGATCTTGGTTCATGGAGTGTTATCCTGGAGAAGAAATTCAAGGGAGCTGGAATTTGGCCTCTGCAATTGCCGAGGAGGAAAAAACTGGGCTACAGGGTGAAGGCTTGTGCAATCGCAGGGCTGAAGGTGCGATCGCACAGTGTGTGTATGGAGGCTTCTGGTGCTTGGCTTATGCGAACGCAGGTGTTGGGACGCGATTTCACTGAGGAAATTTAAGGAGGCAGCAAGTTTGACCTATGCGATCGCATAGAGGGGTCAGAAGTGGGCAGGGCAGTGTTTTAAAAACGGGGTTTTGGCCATTTCTTCTCACTTCTTCTTTGGTTTGGTCGACTTTGAGAAGCTTCAAGAGGGGCTTTTCACCAAGCATCACTAGGTAAGTAATCCTTCATATTTCTAAGTTAAATAAAAGGTTATTACATGGAATATACATGAAAATTGTGGAAAAGTTTGGAAAGTATTGAAGAAACCTAGAAAATGGTAATTTGGATTTTTAGCCATGAATTTGAGCATGGAATGTAGAGTGAATTGTATATTTGAACTAGTAAAGCAATGGGTAGAATATATCTTCGAGAAATTTTGGATTCTGGGCACGTGGGCCTGAGGGCATTTTGGTCATTTCACTATGCGGGGTTGGGAAGTTATATAATTCGGAATTGTTGAAATATAAGAATATATTTTCATTGGTTTGCCATTATTTGGATAGTGTTGGGGCGTTGTGCGTCCGTTGGAGTCGTTGGAAGGGCTTGGAAGCCGGTTATGGAATTTTGGAGAGAGGTAAGTCTCCTTTCTAACCTTGTGAGGGGGAATTGTCCCCCTAGGTGAATTAATTAAGTATGTGATATTATCTTCGGGGGCTACGTACGCACGAGGTGACGAGAGTCCGTGCATAGCTACTATTATGCCATGCCCGGGTAGTCTAGGACCCACTATCATGCCTTATGTGTTGTACCTGTAATCCTGCCTGTAATACTAAACTGCTAATATAATCGAAATTATAAATGAATATCTAAAATAAGACAAGAGTTCATTTTGTTAATCATCTAGAAAGAGGATTGATTCCTCCGCGGATAATTGTATACCTGATAGGGTTATATTATGGAATATCATTAAACTTGACAAATGAGTTTCAAAACAAAGATTTAAGAGCTATATATCATGTCCCTTTACAAATAGTTTTACCACTTTCCTGAGAAAAAAGTGCCTTCTTGAAAAAATGTTGAATTATTGTGTGGACATGTGTAACTTCGGGTGCCTGAGTCGCATGTATGATGCGCGAGCAGGATGACCCTGTATTTGTGTGTATTCATATGAGCACTTGAGTCGCAGGTATGATTCGCTAGCAGGCTAGCCTTATTATTTTATGTATAACCGCATGGCATGATCGATTCGCGAGTGGGGAAGATAGATGCATCTATGGTTCGAGCCGTTCGACCCTCGGCAGTGCACAATTTATTGTTGTTGGTCCGCGTCGTTCGACCCTCGGCATTGCTTGCGCACGATATTTACTGCGTAATTTATATGATTTTTGCTAGATTACTGGCTTGAGATTTTTAGTTTTCAATTGAAATGACAGATATTTAAAGTTATTAAAGGATTTTGGAAGAAGTTGTTCCTTCCCATTGATTAATTGTTATTTGATTAAATCACCCATGTTGATTAATTGTTATTAATATGACGAAGATATAAAGTGTTAAATGTGAACGGAGTTGATAATATTTATTCCTGATTTTAATAAATTTCCTATGATAATCATGCTTAGTGTCACACTTGAATATTCTAAATTGACCTTTAGCAAGTGTCTAATTTGACCTCTCGTCACTACCTCTCTGAGGTTAGGCACGCGACTTACTGAGTACACGTTGTTTTTGTGCTCCTGCTACACTTGCTATTCATTTTATTGCACATGTACTTTCATAGCAATGTGGAGGATTAGGAGACTTAGGCGGGCTGCATCATCCAGAGGCGATCCGCAGCTGACAGAGTCTCCCTCGTACTGTATTTATTTTCATTTTAAATTTCCTTGTCCAATTTGTATTTCTGACAGGCTTTGTGATGATTGTATAATTCTTAGAAATTGCTCATGTACTTGTGACACCGAGTTCTGGAATGTGTTGGGATAAATATGCTAAAGTGTAATATTCAAGCCATTGTTTTACTTAACAGATTTTATTTTGTTAATATGTAATAAAGTGAAAGGAAATGTTTTTCATAAATATTAAAATCGAAAATTATTTCAATTAATTAATGATTGGCTTGCCTGACAATGATGTCCGGCGCCATCACGATCTTATGGATTTTGGGTCGTGACAACTTGGGTTGATTCGTTCGGGTTCGAAGTGATTGTGGGGAGAAATGAGACACTTAAGTCTCTTAAGTTGGTGATTTAGTTGGAAAAGTCAACCGGAAGTTGACTTATAGGCAAATGATCTCGGAATTTGATTTTTATGGTTTGGATAGCGTCGTTAGGTGATTTGGGACTTAGAAGTGTATTTGGAGGCCCGTGGTAGAATTATACTCGAATTGACGAAATTTGATTTTTGGCTATTTCCGGTCGGCAATGGAAAATTAGCTATCGGGATCGGAATGGAATTCTGAAAGTTGGGATAGGTTTGTAGTGTCATTTGGGATATGAGTGCAAAATTTCAGGTCATTCAGACGTGGTTTTGTTTGTTTCGGCATCGTTGGCAAATTTCGGAAGTTTAGAAATCCTTGGGCTTGAATTTTGGGTTAATTCGGTGTTTTGATGTTATTTTGAGTGTTGTGAGGGTTCGACTAAGTTCGCGTGATGATATATGACGTGTTGGTATATTTTGTTGAGGTCCCGAGGGGCTCGGGATTGATTTCGGATGGTTAGCGGAGAGTTTTGAACTTGGAAAAGCTGCTGGAACTACCGGTGCTTTCATAACTGCACCTGCGGAGTTGGGACTGCAGGTGCGAGGACGCAGAAGCCCAAGGGCTACTGCAGGTGCGGCCATTGGTGAGAAGGTCAGGAGCCGCAGGTGCGTGTAAGGAACTCCACCTGCGAGATCGCAGATGCAGGGTTTTGAATGCATAAGCGATTTTTGAGGCTTAGGTGAAAACCGCACCTTCTATGGATTTTCCGCAGGTGCGTCTTTTGGGGTCGCAGGTGCGAGAGTTCTGTACAGAACCTATATAAGCTTGCCTTCGCGAATTTTTGCTCATTTCTTCAAAATTTTTGAACGGTTTTGGAAATTTGAGTAGTGATTTCAAGAGGGAATCGAAGGTTCTCAATTGGGTAAGTTACTTGGGTTTAATTTCTTGTGTTTATGATAATTTTTCTACTATTTAATCATGAAAATGGTGGGAGTTAAGGAAGAAATCTGGGGAATTAGGGCTTGAAATTGGAGAGCTTAATGTGAGATATTGAGGGGTCATTTGTCGTCGGATTTTGATGTATTTGGTATGTATGGACTCGTGAGAGTATAAGGATTCTAGTTTTGCAATTATTATCGAATTCCGAGACATGGGTCCGAGGCTCGGGTTTTGCCAATTTCGGGATTGTAAATTGATTATTTCCGCGTGGGTTTTGTTCCTTTAGCTTATATTGATGATATGAATCTTATTTTGAATAGATTCGGGGCGATTTGAGGCCGAGTCAAGTGGCAAGAGAAAAGCGGAGTAAATTGTTATCCGGTTTGAGGTAAGTAATGATTGTAAATCTTGTCCTGGGGGTATGAAACCTCGGATTTCACATCATTTCACTATTTTGAAGTGGCGCACATGCTGGGTGACGAGCGTGTGGCGTGCACTATTGGGGATTGTGATTTGGTCCGTTCCATAGGAACTATTAAGTTGCGTATTTGACTGAAAGCTATATGATATTTTGTGTTATTAGAAAGTATTGCTATGTTTTGGGCTGAATGTCGTATTTGGGCCTCGTGCCAAGTTATTTGGAACCTTCGGGGCTTTTACTACTATTCCCTCATTGTTTTGATTTGAAAGTTACACTCAGTCATGATTTTTACTTGTTTACTGTTTAATTGAGTTTCATTACTCCACTTTGATGCATATGAAAGATGTTTTGGGATGAGTTCCCTATTTTCACTGAAATGCCCGAGTGGCTTGTGGGGTTTATGACTGAGTGAGGCTGAGGGCCTAATTTGTGAGGATATGATATGGGACCGGACTGCACTCCGTAGCATGTTATTGATAGGCCGAGGGCCTGAGTGATTTATTCCATGATTTGGCTTGTTATAGCGCTTGGGCTGAAGGTGCCCCTCCAGAGTCTGTACACCCCTAGTGAGCGCAGGTACCTATTGAGTGCGATTGCTGAGTGACGAGTGATTGGGAGGCATGAGTGGTTGTGAGGTTGCCCGAAGAGCTGATTGTGAGTGATTGTGAGGTTTGCTTGAGGGACTGATGTTAAGTGATGTTATGCCCGAGGGGCAGTTTATGATACATGTTTTTGCCCGAGAGGCTATTTATGATTTTTCTCACTTTCACTTTGAACTTGCAGAATTTCTGTTGAAACTGTTTGAAAAATACTTTCAAATGATTTTTACTGAAATCGTCTTTTAAGCGTGATGATTTGACATATGTACTGTTGGGAAGAAAAGTTGTATTTACTTTGAATTTATAGCATGTACTTTCGTGTTTCTTATTGCTCGGACCTTATTGACTTTTATTGCTTACTGAGTTTGTGTACTCTCATTACTCCTTGCACCTTGTGTGCAGATTCAGGTGCTAGGGCACCAAGGTGAGAGCTGATTTTACCTGTCTCACAGATTTACGGAGATTTGCGAGGTAGCTGCACGGCGTATGCAACTTTGCCTTCTCCTTCTTGCTCTTATAACGTTTATTTTTCCCAGACTTGTATTTTCCTTAGATGCTCATGACTAGAGACTCCGGTATTTTGATCTATATTTAAATGTTTGGTACATCCTTACTTGCTTTGAAATGCTTAAAAGGAAATTTTTATGAAATATCGATAGTAATTTATTGAACGAAAGGTTTCTTTATGTTATAAGTAGTAAATTGGCTGCCTAGTGTCACGATAGGCGCCATCACGACCAGAGGGTTTTGGGGTCATGAAAAAATATTAATCATAGGAATAAAATATTGTACGTACGTTTAATGTTCGATAAAAAATGTAATAACAATATTCCGGAGAGTAAAGTTTTATGTCAAATATGCGAAAGGGTGAAGTATAGTTCTAAATATTATGAGTTTCAAAATAGTTAAAATAATAAAAAAAAAAAAATTATTTGATTTTAAAATTTTAAATAATAGAAGATTAATTAAATTATAACTTTTTTTCTAATTGAAAGTTTTTTTAAAGAATAAAAAATGCAAATAAAATTTTTCTAAGGAGCTTCATGCTTTTAATATAGTATCGATAGATGCAAATATGTGTGTTCCATCTTATTGTACGTTCGTTGGATGTTACCTCGTATTAATGAGAATAATTTCTTTAAAATGACATAAGTATTATTCAACAGATCTATTTACGTTATAATATAATAATTAACAAAAAGTATAAGTTTTAAATGATAATTGTGCTAACCATGTGGGATGGTCCAAAGGGTCATCTTATGAATTAAAACTCTATTCCGGGCTTGTTATCCTTAAAAATATTATTTTTATTCATCTCGATTTGCGTACACAGTTCGAGCGTGAATTCGGAAAATCTTTTATGTGAAAATATATGAAATAGTAATCTTTGAGAGTTAAAGTTAATTTTTAGGTGACTTTGGTCAATGTTTTTAGTAAACGGATCCGGCCCTGTGTTCCGACATTCCTCAGAGGTCCGTAGTAAAATATAGGACTTGGGCGTATGCCCTGAATCAAATTCCGAGGTCCCTAGCCCTAGAAAATTTTTTTGAAGAAAATTGTTAGACTGAAATTTAAAGGAATTAAAAAAGTGATTAATGTATATGGTGGTGCGTATATAAAACCATAACCTTTCCCATATCCCATATTAAAATATATACATACATATATACGCGTATATAATGATGTTTGAATAAGCATACATATATACGCGTATATAACGCCGTTTAAATCATATTTCATCCACTGTGGGCAACATCATCATCATATACCAGCTGATTAGGTGGTGGTGCGTATATAACGCCGTAACCTTTTCCCATATCCCATATACATATATACGCGTATACAACTCCATCTGGTCATGGGTCAATGTGCATATGTAAATGCATGAAATGCATATGAAATACGTCGATAAAATCTCACGGTACGTCATAAGGCCATTATTCCTTTGATTAATATCATGAAATAAACTTTACCAACATACGTATTTTCGAGACCTATGAACATAAGATAATAATAATTCACATGGGGAATCAAGAATATAGATACCCCTAGTATTTCTATGAATAGAGTAATTTATGGAGACTGTGCATTTGCTCGTTTCTTCTGTGTCACATAGATCATGCCAAAACGAAAGGAGGGATAGCCTTAACATACCTGGACCGATTCTCTTGACAATTCCTCTAACACACATCTTGTGTGACGGACATGTAACGGCGAATCGAAGTAGGGAAAAATCCGTATGATATTCTTGAGAAAGATTATACCGGGCTTCTTTAGAATTTCAAAATTGTCACATTTCTAAGATGGTTACGAAATGTTTGCTTGATCCTTGAATTTTTTCTTGAATTTATTGAAACAGAATGTCAGTCACGTTACCAAGGAAAATTGCCTACCATTTTTTATATAAGCAACTCTTTTTAGAGAGATCTTATGTATTAATGGTGTGGGCCCCACTAATTTGGACACTTGGCCACAAATCTTACTAAGTTTTGACACCTTAATATGTGACTATAAGAGTCACAATTTAGAGCTAGTCTTGCTGCCACATTTTGGGGTGGGCAGGCTTAATCTTTATCCAGTAATTAGGTAATGTCTCGTTACTCGGTAATTAATCAATTACCCGACAATTAAAAAATATCTCAAATTACTTTAAAATACAACTCATTTTTAATATACTTTATATATACCCTACTGTCATGGTCACGTGGTACCTCGTATGGCACTAGTCCATAAATACCGAGTATTTTAGTTCGGGCCGTATTTTATCCTAACATTCCAAACTTGGGCGAAAATTCATTTTCTTTGACTTGCTTCCCCTCTTACCTTCACGAGTTTACTTATCACTTGTTTTAAATAGAGTAATGCTTAAAATCTCAAAATAATCTCATCCCCGAACTTACGTCGATTAACTTACGACAAAACTTTAACATACGAAAATGCGGGGTGTAACATCATTCCCCCTTTGAAACATTCGTCCTCGAATGTTGACTGGTGCTCTTATCATTTTCAAAGCCTATGTCTTCCGAATACTTTATTACTCTCCTTTCCATCTAGGCAACTGTTCTATGATTAAATCCAAAGGCCAGGGCATTCCCCCTTTTAGGCCTCTTTCTCACACCATGACTTATGGTCGGAATCCTTCTAGTCTCGTAACTATTTCTACGTTCTATCATGCACCATGTACGACTCTGACCTTGTAAGTGCGCTTATGCGTCTCTTCTCTCATTTTTTCTCCATCTTTTAACCAATTTTTGGGCCTTACTTTATGAACATATATAGAGCTTAATAAGATTTCCTTCTGGGTATCTATAGGTATATTGAAGTTCTTCGCTCGATACTTTGTTGAACTTACAAATATTGTTATACTTTATTTCATTGATCTGTTTATTCATTCGTTTGACTTTACTGCATCTAGGTAGGTCATAATATACCATAACTCATACTTCGATTTATCGTTATTGCGGTCTGCAACCAACTCCAGGTTACTCTTGTTGCTTATCCTATATGTATAAATCTATGTCCTTTAATACTTCTTCATTACTGTTCATCTTAAGAATGACGGCCTAATCTCACCTCATACTTTGTGACTTTTTTCCATCTATTGCCGATTCGCCTTAATGTAGATGTATCATCTATCAGTGATAACTTGATCTCTTATGTAACACTGCCGCTAGGGCTCACGTCTCATCGTGGAACATTTGAAGTGATTGTCTTGAACCACCTGGGGGTGATACAATACTATACTTCCATAATCGTATTTCATAGCATCCTAGTGTGATTTACCTTACGTGGGTATTTTAATCCTGTACAATTCATGAAATCATTACTCAATCGAAGGCCCAAACATCATCCTTCCTCTATCACAATTACACCTTCATTATACTATCAGAGTAGCATTCTATCTCTTCTAAATGCCATTAGTCTTTGACTCATTTGAGTTCATTTAGGCTATAGTGAGCTTTGTATAACTTAGAGAAACCATCAGCTCTTCTTGTTTTCGTGGGCTTAATACTGCGGACTTATCCATTCTCGTCACCTTCTCACTTTCCCTTTCTTATCCTTACTCATGTCTTCCTAAAACCTTGTCGCTTTACCATACTTTAGCTTGCGACCTACATATATCTATTTGTATTACTCGCAACCTTCCTTCAACTTGCTTTCATCATAGGTTCCCTTGTGTTGTTCAGGAACATCATTCGAGACATCACAACATCTCTAACTTTTCTTTACTCTCTTAACTAGACCTTTTCGTACCTAGAAATCATAGGCTGGATGATATACCACTGAAGACGCCGCCATCATTCCTAGATACTGAATCCCCATGCTTCTAGCCTTTTATCCGCAATATGGACTATTCAAAACATTTTGCATTTTAGTATCTCGTATGTTGTTCACCTTTACCTTTCTTACCTTAAAATCTTGCATTGTATCTTTTATCTCTCTTATGCCCTCCCTTCCACAACTTGAAGCTCTATTATAATACTTGCACTTCTGGTGTCTATACAAACCAATGAGAGCTCCATACTGAATTCTTATGAGGCTGGTATTTTCTAACTGGATTTTGTCGTATAACCATTATAGAATATGGTTGTTGTAATATCTCCCTTGTACATTTGATTTTAAGAGTACTTCTGCAATATTCTCAAACACGATTTCTATAATTTCTGGGTCCAATAACCGAATTCCTAATTTACTTCGTTAATGTAACTCTTTAGTTTCCTCCTTCTTCTGATCGGACTTTATGTCGGCTTAAATTATCTCCCGCTCTGGGGTCCATGGTATTCGTTATTCTGTTTAGCTGTTTATGGGCGCTTAGGAATATGCATGATACAACCCTTTAACAATTTAATCCTTCATTTATGACCCGGGCTCAATTATTTCGTTTATCGTATACCAGAATCTTCTATGGATGTATATGCTGCATGTATAAACCCCAAACCCTTAAGTGCGTTCATAACGTAACCAATTCTTGATCATTGATCGAATAATTCTTTCGTTCCATTTTAGTTTTCTTTCAAGGTAAGCTATTATTTTTCCTGGTCTTTCTACCCCTGTGTTGCATCCATACTTAGCTTATCTTAGTGCCTACACATGCCAGAGTTTTTGTATAACTCATATGATCTCGAATATTACTTTTAATTTTACTTCTCGTTCATTATCCACGGTAGGTGCTACTTTCCTTTGGAGTGCTTCCAATGTTGTTGTGAGACTGTTGTTACACGACCATTTCCTCTTTAGGTCATTGTGCTTTGCTTGAAGCCTTCTTCCTTATTTCCTCAACTAGTCTTTCATTGTGGTACTTAGAGGGGGGGATCCCTTGACTCTTGTAAGGCTGCTAGCTTATCACATCGTATGCCTGACGGAATTTTTGATGTTATTCCTCACCTATAATTACCCTTAGTCACTTATCTCCACGCCCTTATGCTTGTAAAGTTACTCCTAAACTAATGTTTTGACCTTTTTCACGGTCGCACTTTCTTTAATTTCCATAACACACATACGATATCTTTAGCTACCCCGACTCCTGTCTGAATAAATGTCAAGTATTATAATGCCATTACTGCAAGGCTGAATTCTCCATGTTAGGGTTCGCTATATTTATCTTGTGTAATCTGTTGATCTGTCTATAATCTCTTTTCTAGTCATGACTAGGCTCTTCCTGAATCAACTACTAACTACTCGTTTGCCCATCCTCATATCCATATTCCGTGAAATCTTTATTGGGTTAATTACTTTGTCTTTAACTTACCTCACGAACTGGCTCCTTATTAATCAATAATATCTCGGGAAGGAACCCTTACTTCCTCTCCCTGACGTCGTGTTTGCATAATGCTCTGGTATTGTAGCATATCTGTAGGCTTGAATAAGTGCAATTTCATCCCTTTTTCATTTTATCGCATTATTCCTTTACCATTCCATAATTACTAGAACCACTTAATTCTAACGTAATATCATGTCATTCCATATTACCCCCCCCCCCCCCCCCCCCCCTTTAGGGGTGTACTAAGAGTTGGAGCTACGACAATCTGCCTATAGATGTTCTGCCTCTTCATTTTGGGCATCCTTTCACATTATAGATGATCCTTACTCTCCTTGTGGTAATCCTTTTATATTAAGGATAACGAAATTCCTTACTCGCGAGGTGACAATTACTATAACTGGCACATACTGTCTCTTATGCTTAATTTTTTTGCTCACATTGCTTACTTTAGGGAAGCGTCTTCCTGAATGACCATTCTCTGAATTTCTCATGAATATTCTTCTGTTGTCCATTCTATTATTGCCGGCACGAAATCTGAAATTCTCATGATGTCGACCATTATCAAATCAGTAAATCCCTAATTCATGTTTACTTTATCTTGTTCACCAGCCCATACTGATTTATATTACTCTGGGGTCTAACTTTTCATTCTGTTAATCACGTTAGAGTCGCAAACTTAATTCTCAAAATGAGGACGTGGTTGTATGGCCTATACTCTGTTGTTGTCTTAAGGCCCATCACCCTTGGTCTCTTTCTTCATTTGACTATAGATTCTGTAACACTGTCATCTTTTTGACCTACCTTTGTTATCCATGTGTCACATCTTACTCTTTAATGCTTCATTAGCGCTCTTCTTATTTCATGCTAACATTTATGTCTATCAGTTCATTCTGAAACTTCAACGAGATATTCTTTCTCTTTTAGTTCTACTTGCTTCATTCATCGGCTCTTCGGGTTTCTCAAAGTCCTTGCTCTACTAGGGATAGGAGCCACACCAAGGTAATATTTATCCCTTCGAGGCTTCCAGTGCCTATCTTTGTAGTACTCATATCTAGTTGTACTATCTTAGAGTGAACTATCTAGGTGTCTCACAAGGAGATCTATTAGAACCTTTGTAATATCCTTCGGAAATGTCAACTAACGCAAACCATCCATTCATCATTTTGGGTTACTCTAACCCCAGCCATCCTACTATCATGTCCTTCTCTTAAACAATATCCGTTAGCTCCAATAGAGCATGACCGAGATAGGTGTGGCCGATTGTACGTACATCTATTACTGTTGAAGGTAATTCAAAATTCTTATATCCCCCTTCCTGAATGGTAAATAATGATAATATTTATTAATTGGGTACCTGGTACCCTTCTTCACCTTGCTTCTTTTACTTGCTGTAACTTGCATCTAACTTCTTATTCCGTTACTCCTTTTTACCGTAAGAGAGGATAAGTATTCTTTCCTTAATTCTCCTTATCAAGAACCGTGCACCTTTTAGTACACACATGATCTGCTGAAGACCTTGCATTTACTCATCATAAGAAAGATGCAAAATCGAGTTCCTCTAATTCAATACTTCCACAACTATATCTCTTATCGATCATCTTTCTGAATATAGGCATCGTCTTATTGCGAATAAAAAAGAAGTTCGGAATTTGAATTCTTATAAGTGAGCTCTACCACACGATCTAGAGTAAGAAGAAAGAGTGGCAGTCCTAAATGCGTGTAGCCTCCTTCTTATAAGTGTGGTGCACGACACACCCATAAACAAGACTCCACTAGACACGGCTTGTAGACTCCCTAGGATAGAACTTGGCTCTAATACCACTTTTTCACGACCCAAACTGATGGGCCGCGACGGGCTTCCGGTACCTTACTCAACCTAGCACCAATGTAACATATCTTTCTTATTACATCATCATATACACGTGACATACGAGCCTAATAGGCCAACATAGTCTTTTATAAACTCAAAACATAGGCGGAAAAGGCCGTACAATCTTTCACGTGCACGAGATATGTCTACAAGCCTCTAAGAGTACATAAATGTCATAAAGTTCGGGACAGAGTCCCTCCATGCAAAACAATACACGTCTAAATCATACTAACCAAACAAGCAACTCCGAAGAAAATGGAGTGCACCAACATCTTTCGCTGAGCTGATAGCCTACTTGGAGGGATCTCGACCTGTCTATCGGGACCTGCGGGCATGAAACGCAGTGTCCCCAGGAAAAGGGACGTCAGTACGAATAATGTACCGAGTATGTAAGGCACATAAATAAATACATAAGAGACATGGATGACATATAGAGTACATGACTCAACCCGTAAGTCTAAATAACTTTATAAATCATAAATTACATTTAGCGTCATGCATATGCGTATGAATGTCATGTCGTGCATAGGTACATGTTTCATAACATCATCAGCCTCTGAGGCCATCCCATCATATCATATCAGCCACTGTGGGAAAATCATCATCGTATACCAACTGATTAGGTGGTGGTGCATATATATCCCATATACATATATATACATACATATATACGCGTATATAATGCCGTTTTAATACACATACATATATACACGTATATAACGCCGTTTGAATCATATTCCAGCCACTGTGAGCAACATCATCATCATATACCAGCTGATCAGGTGGTAGTGCGTATGTAACGCCGTTACCTTTTCCCATGTCCCATATTCATATATTTACATATATACGTGTATATAACTCCATCTGGTCATGGGTCAATGTGCATATGTAAATGCATGAAATGCATATGAAATACCTCGATAAAATCTCTCGGTACGTCATAAGTCCATTATGCCTCTGATTAATATCATGAAATAAACTTTACCAACATACGTATTTTCGAGACCCATAAACAGAAGATAATAATAATTCACGTGGAGAATCAAGAATATAGACACCCCTAGTATTTCTATGAATAAAGTAATTTATGGAGACCGTGCATTTGCTCGTTTCTTCCGTATCACATAGATCATGCCAAAAATAAATGAGGGATAGACTTAACAAACCTGGACCTATTCTCTTGACAATTTCTCTAAAACATGTCTTGTGTGACGGACATGTAACGACGAATTGAAGTAGGGAAAAATCCCTATGATATTCTTGAGAAAGATTATACCAGGCTTCTTTAGAATTTCAAAATTGTCACATTTCTAAGATGCTTATGTATTTTTTTCTTGATCCTTGAATTCTTTCTTGAATTTATTGAAACTGAATGTCAGCCACGTTACCAAGGCAAATTGCCTAAAATATTTTATATAAGAAACTCTTTTTAGAGAGGTCTTATGTATTAATGGTGTGGGCCCCACTAATTTGGTGACTTGGCCACAAATCTTACTAAGTTTTGAGACCTTAATATGTGACTTTAAGAGTCACAATTTAAAGCTAGTCAGTCACAATTTAAAGCTAGCCTTGCTGCCACATTTTGGGGTGGGCAGGCTTAATATTTATCCGGTAATTAGGTAATGTCTGGTTACACGGTAATTAATCAATTACCCGCATAATTAAGAAATATCTCAAATTACTTTAAAATACAACTCATTTTTAATATATTTTATATATACCCGACTATCATGGTCACGTGGTATCTCGTATGGCACTAGTCCATAAATATCGAGTATTTTAGCTCGGGGCGTATTTTATCCTAACATGTCAAACTTGGGCGAAAATTCATTTTCTTTGACTTGCTTCCCCTATCACCTTCACGAATTTACTTATCACTTGTTTGAAATACCGTAATGCTTAAAATCTCATAATAAACTCATCCCCGAACTTACTTCGATTAACTTACGATGAAACTTTAACATACGAAAATGCGGGATGTAACATTAAGTCATATCTATGAAGTTTGGTGAGAATCGTAGTTTATTTGACGTTATTCGGACGTCCAGTTGAGAAGATAGTAATTTTGAAGTGTTTTTGAGAAAATAATGAGTTTTGATACTAAATCCATAATTTTAGGTGTTATTTTGATGATTTGATCACACGAGCAAGTCCGTATGTTGTTTTTAGACTTGTGTGCATGTTTAGTTTCGAGCCCCGAGGGCTCGGGTGAGCTTTGGATAGGCCACTGTGTGTTTAGGACTTAGGAAAACATTGCTTGTTTGAGCTAACTGTTACAGGCCTCTGATCTTGCAAATGCGAGATCAGGCTATGAAAATGCGAGCATATCAGGTTTGGCATTTGCGAGACTTTATTCTCCATTTTGAAGGGGGCCTGGAAGGCTATGTTCGCAAATGCGAACATGCAACTGCAATTGCGATGGCCCCAGGTGTCGCAAATGCGACATACACTTTGCATTTGCGAATTTAATAGGGAAGTGAGGGACCTCACATTTGTGATGGTACCTTCGCATTGGCGAGCTTCACATTTGCGAGCTTCGCAATTGCGAAGCACAGGTCGCAAATGCGATATCCGCAGCTGGGTAAAAGTGACTTAGACGGGATTCTTCATTCATTCTTCAAATTTTCGAACCCTAAACCTCGAGAGGCGTTTTTTCAAAGACCAAAACTTCTCCAAATCATAGGTAAGTGATTCTTAACTAATTTCTTTCAATCTCTTACACCTTTTAACAAGATTTCAACCTAGAATCTAGAATTTTCATGGTAGATTTAGGGATTTCAGGGTAGAAATTAGGAATTTAGAAATCTGGGGATTTAGACCTCTAATTAAGGTCGGATTCCAAAACCAATTGTATATCCAGGATTGGGGGAGAATGGGTAACGGATTTTGGTCCGAACCTCGAGTTTTGACCAAGCGGGCCCGGGGTCGATTTTTATCTTTTTTTGGGAAAACTTAGAAAAACCATAATTGTTCATTAAAGTTTGTTCCTTTAGAAAAAATTAATGATATTAAACTGATTATGATTAGATATGAGTGGCTTGGAAGCGAATTCTAAAGGAAAAGTTGTGCTTGAGCAGTGAGTGGCCTGCGAAATCGAGGTAAGTTTTATGTCTAACCTTAGCTTGATGGAATAGGTATTGTGTGACCACTTTCTACTTGTTTAGTTTCTAAATAAAATGTATAGGTGAGGTGATGAGTACCTATACATTGTGGTCACGTCATAACATGCGATGAAAGTTAATTCTTGTTTTTCTTGTTGTCTTAAAGCCTATCATCTATGATTATTGTTGTTAGTGAAATGTTGCATGAATTGTATCCAGTTCCACCGAGATGGATAACATTGTGAATATTGAGTTGAGATTGAAATGAAATGGTGATAGAAACTATGATGAAATACTGATTTCTTGTGAAATTCCTCTTTCTATGTTATTAAACATTTTGTGATTGGTGAGGAAGAGTGTAAAGCACGAAGGGTGATGCCGTGCATAATTTATTTATCTAGTGAGGATGAGAGTAAAATAAATAAGGGTGATGTTGTGCATAATTTATTTATATTGTGAGGAAGAGTGTTGTAACGACCTGACCGGTCGTTTTGTGTTCTAAGATCCCGTGCCCCAAAATGAGACTTCCCATAGTTGCTTTTGTTGATTTATGATTTGCGGGGACGGGTGGTTTGAGGTTTGGAGGAGTTTAGGATGGTATAGGAACACTTAGTTCCTTAAGGTTGGCCTTAAAGGTCAAGTTTGACTTCGGTCAAAAATTTTAGCAAACGACCTCAGAATCGAGATTTGAAGGTTTCGGTGGATTCGTATGATGATTTCGGACTTCAGCCTATGTTCGCAACGAGTTTTGGATGACCCAGGGGTGTATTTTGGGATTTTGCAAATTAGGTTGAAATAATCATTTAAATAGGGGAATTGTGGACTTTTGAGCTTAGATTGTTTTATTTATGTGAGGTTTGGGTAGTTTCGAGTCCTTGGGCGACGAATTTGGAGTTTCAGGCGCGTTCTTGACCCGGAAAGTAGGCTTCACACGAGGTAAGTCTCCTTTCTAACATTGTAAGAGGGAATTGTCCCCGTAGGTGAATATCATGAATTATATGCTATTATTTGTAGGGGTCTACGCACGCACAAAGTGACGAGAGTCTGTGCGTAGCTACTACTATGTTATGTCGGGTAGTTCAAGCATGCTTTATATGCCGTGTCTAGGGGCTATGCATGCACGAAGTGACGAGAGTCCCTGCGTAGCTACTAATATGTTATGTCGGGTATTTTAAGATTCAGAAGAATGATTTATGTGCCGTGTTTATAATCTTAATAATAATTTAGGTTGCCTAATATCATTGACATCATTAAGTGAACATCTAGAAAGTTACATCTTGCAATTTAGACTATTGATCCTTCTTTGTAAGAATATTCTCTACTAATCTCCTAATTTTTCTGTTAATTATGTGTAAATATACGGGCACTCGTTTCGCATGTATGATTCGCGAGCAGGGTAGCCCTACTATTATGTTGACTGCGTTACATGTTCGATTTGTGAGTGGTGTAATAGATGTATCTATGGTTCGAGCCGTTCAACCCTTCAGCAGTGCACATTTATTATCACGTCGTATCGGCCGTACGTTCACGGCATGTTATGTGATTGTTAATTGTTTGGTGTTTCTGTTGTTATTTAGCTGTTGAATATCCTGGAAGAATAAAATATGTAATTTGTACTATGGAGGATTAACATGTATTTATGCTCCTGCCTTCATCATGTATTTATAAATGCCATTCTTGCTTAGACTTATATTTAAAACATATTATTTTGGCCCTAGTAAGTGTCACGTCGACCTCTCGTCACTAGTTATTCTAGATTAGGCGGGATACTTACTGGGTACATATTGTTTATGTACCCATGCTACGTTCTTTACTCAATTGTACAGGTTCTGAGGTAGGTGCATCGGGGTATCAGTCCGGAGCTCGTTCCTGATTTATGCCTGGTCGAGGCTTCACGTTGAGTTGCTTCTCTTGACGACTTCCAGCAGCACTTTGGAGCTTTTCTTTTTGCTAATTCTGTCTATATTTTTCTCAGACAGTAGGACAGACTTTTATTCATTTTGGTATTACTCTACTAGATGCATGTAGATTTGTGACACTAGTTCCTGGCAAACACACTAGTGGACCATTCCTTTGGGATGTATTTATTAAGTTATGACATTTTTTTTGTTATTCAGCTTAAAATTTCATAAGTTATATGTATTGTCGAATGTCATAAATTTACTCTAATTAAATGTTGGGAAATATTTTTGGAAAAATGAATAAAATTCACTAGTANGAACCTAGAGTTGCTTCTCTTGACGACTTCCAGCAGCACTTTGGAGCTTTTCTTTTTGCTAATTCTGTCTATATTTTTCTCAGACAGTAGGACAGACTTTTATTCATTTTGGTATTACTCTACTAGATGCATGTAGATTTGTGACACTAGTTCCTGGCAAACACACTAGTGGACCATTCCTTTGGGATGTATTTATTAAGTTATGACATTTTTTTTGTTATTCAGCTTAAAATTTCATAAGTTATATGTATTGTCGAATGTCATAAATTTACTCTAATTAAATGTTGGGAAATATTTTTGGAAAAATGAATAAAATTCACTAGTAGATAAATGATGGCTTGCCCAACAACGGCGTTGGGTGCCATCGCAACCTGGGTTAGGATTTGGGTCGTGACAACATAGTATCAGCACTCTAGGTTCATGTAGGTCTCACGAGTTACAGGCAAACCCAATAGAGTCTTGCGGATTGTAATGGAGAGGACTGTATTTATCTTCGGGAGGCTATAGGGTGTTAGGAAATCTCTCTTTATTCATCTTCTATGGTGCAGTTGATAGTATGCTAATCTCACGCTTATATTCTCTCACAGATGGTGAGGACGCGCACAGTTGATATTACATACCCGAGAGGGGCCTCTACCCCCGCCGGCGGAGGCCGTGGCAGAGGTCGGGGGAGGGCATCAGCCTGAGGTAAGAGACGAGGGCGTCCCAGAGCTGCCCCAGTTGCACCACCAGTGGATCCAGCACAAGATCCTACCACTGAGGAGCAGGGCGAGGCGCCCGCAGCAGATCCTGCCCTGTTGGACTTCATGACGGCGCCGGGATTTTAGGAGGTCATGGGCGTACGATGCGGTTCATGGACACCATGACTCAAGCAAGTTTATTTCCAGCGGATCCGACCACATCTCAGGTGGGAGGGGGATCACAGACCCCTACTTCCCAGGCCGCAGGGCACGTAGCAGTAGTATATCATATCCCGAGTACACTGCCCGTAAGCGGAGCCCAGCCAGTAGCAGCAGCACTTGAGCCCAGACCAGCTACGGACGACAATCCACATAAGCTATTAGATAGATGGACCAGACTGCACCCTCCTGTCTTCGGAGGCGAGCGTCATGAGGACCCCCAGGACTTTATTGATTGGTGCAGGGAAAGACTGCACAACATGAGGATACTGGAGTCCCATGGACTTGACTTCACCATTTTCCAGCTAGAGGGCAGGGCCCGTAGATGGTGGCAGTCCTACATTATTGGAAGACCGACAGATTCTCCTCCCATTACTTAGGAGCAGTTCACTCAGCTATTCCTGCATAGGTATATTCCACCCTCTGAGAGGAAAGAGTTGCGGTATCTGTTTGAGCAGCTGGAGCTGGATCAGATGTAGTTACCGACTATGAGGCTAGGTTTCCTAAGTTGTCTCGTCATGCACTCATGATACTTCCTATTGACGCATAGAGAGTGCGAAGATTTGAATCTGGGTTGCACTCATGTATTAGGTCCAACATGGCCCGAGAGATGGAGATGGGGACTCCTTATCATCTTGTGGTAGACATTGCTTGCATGATTGAGTGTTATCGGTCGAGGAGTAGAGAGGAAGGGCAGCAGAATAAGAGAGCTACATTTTCTAGGGATTTCAGAGGCGCTCCAGCCCGGGCTAGAGGTCAGTTTGGTAAGGGCCATCCTAGTAGGCACCCGTATTCAGCACCCCCAACACCTCCTCGAGGTTCTACAACGAGGCCTTATTTCAGTGCTATGCCGGTGAGTTCTTATCTCCGTCCAGCCATTCGGGGTTCTTTCGGCGGGTTTTCTGATCATCTGGGGTCTCCTAGCCCTTATTTCAGTGTTATTCCAGAGAGTTCGTACCTCCACCTATTCGGGGTTCTTTAGAGCAGAAGGCTATGGTGCCGAGAGGTTGTTATGAGTGCAGGGATCCAGTCCATATCAGGCAGACTTGTCCAAGGATTCACGGCAATGCAGCAGAGTTATTAGCCTATGGTTTAAGCACCGGCGGTTCGGCCACCCAGAGGTGGATGACATACTGGTAGAGGCCATCCTAGAGGTGGAGGCCAGGTAGAGGCAGCCCAGCTAGCTCCTGTTCATTCCGGTGGAGGTCAGTCATCCGGCGCTCCAGCTAGATTCTATAATTCCCCGTCCAGACCAGATGCAATGGCCTCAGATATTGTGATCACATGTATCATTTCAGTATGCGGTAGAAATGCATCGGTATTATTTGACCCATGATCCATTTATTCATATGTGTCAGCCTTGTTTTCTCATTTCCTGGATATTCCTCGTGAGTCTTTGGGTACTCTGCTTATGTGTCCACTCCTGTGGGCGATTTTATGGTGGTGGACCGAAATTATCGGTCCTGTGTGGTTACATTTTATGGGTTAGAGACCAGAGCGGAACTCCTGTCGCTGGATATGGTTTATTTTGAGATCATCCTAGGCATGTATGGGGTATCTTCCTATCATGCCATTCTAGATTGCCAATCCAAGACTGTTACTCTAGCCATGCCCGAGTTGCCGAGATTGGAGAGGGGAGGTTCCTCAGTTAGTGCAGGTAGTCGGGTAATTTCTTTCCTTAAGGCTCGGCGTATGACCGAGAAGGGTTATTTGGCTTATCTTACTTATGTGTGGGACACCATCGCCGAGTCTCCGAAGATTGATTCAGTGCCAGTAGTTCAAGAATTTGCTGATGTGTTTCCTTCAGACCTTCCAGGCATGCCACCGGATCATGACATTGATATTTGCATTGACCTAGCTCCAGGAACGCAGCCTATATATATCCCCCCATATTGTATGGCTCTGAAAGAATTAAAGGAATTGAAATAACAGCTTGAGGACTTGTGAGCTATATCAGACCGAGTGTATCTCCTTAGGGTGCTCCAGTGTTATTTGTGCAGAAGAAGGATGGGACTATGCGGATGTGTGTTGACTACCGCCAGTTGAACAAAGTCACCATCCAGAACAAGTACCCTTTGTCGCGTATCGATGATTTGTTTGACCAGCTACAGGGTGCTCGAGTGTTTTATAAGATTGACTTGAGATCAGGGTACCATCAGCTGAAGATTCGGGACTCGAATGTTCCGAAGACTGTCTTCCTTACGAGATATGGTCATTACGAGTTCCTGCTGATTTCCTTTGGATTGACTAATGCCCCCGCAACGTTTATAGATTTGATGAAAAGGGTGTTCAGGCCTCATATTGATTCTTTGTTGTTGTCTTCATTGATGGCATCCTGCTTTACTCACGTAGCCTAGGGGAGCACGAGCAGCATTTGAGAGTTGTGCTCCAGACTTTGCGAGAACAAAAGGTTTATCCTAAGTTCTCCAAATATGAGTTTTGGTTGGATTTTCTGGCATTCTTGGGACATTATGTATCCGTAGACGGTATCAAGGTGGATCCTAAAAATATTGAGGCAGTTCAGAGTTAGCCACGTCGTACTACAGCGATAGAGATCAGGAGCTTCTTGGGACTGGAAGGTTATTATCGCAGGTTTGTGGAGGGTTTAGCATCCATTGCAGACCCTTTGACTAGATTGACCCAGAAGAATACCCCATTTTGATGGTCTGACGAGTGCGAGGCGAGCTTCCAGAAGCTCAAGACGACATTGACCTCAACACCAGTTTTGGTGTTGCCTTCTGGTTCTAGGATGTATACAATTTATTGCCACGCTTCACACGTTGGATTGGGATGTGTGTTGATGTAGGAGCGGCGAGTTATTTCATATGCTTCATGGCAGCTGAAGGTTCATGAGAGAAGTTATCGTGTGCATGATTTGGAGTAAGCGGGGATTGTTCATGCTCTTAAGATTTGGAGGCACTACTTGTATGGGGTGCCATGTGAGGTTTATACAGACCATCGCAGTTTGCAGCACTTGTTCAAGCAGAGAGACCTTAATTTGAGGCGGTGTAGGTGGCTTGAGTTGCTGAAGGATTATGACATCACCATTCTTTATCACCCAGGCAAGGCGAATGTTGTTGCAGATGCCTTAAGCAGGAACGCGGAGATCATGGGTAGATTGGCTTTCATTTCAGTAAAGGAGAGACCACTACATTTAGACATTCAATCCTTGGCTAATCGCATGGTGAGATTGGCCCTTCGGAGCCTAGCCGGGCTCTTGCACGTGTTGTGGCTCAGTCTTTATTATTGGGGGAGATCAAGACTCCGCAGTATGATAATCCGCACTTGGTAGCCCTCCGGGAGACGGTGGTGCCAAGGAGGTTTCTATTGGCGAGGATGGTGTTCAGAGACTTCAGGGCCGCTTATGTGTCCCTAATGTTGATGGCTTGAGGAAGAGGATTCTAGAAGAGGCTCACAGTTCACGGTATTCTATTCATCCTGGTACTACGAAGATGTATCGTGACTTGAGGCAGCATTTCTGGTGGAAGCGGATGAAGAAAGACATAGTGAAGTATGTGGTCAGATGTCTAAATTACCAGCAGGTTAAGTATGAGCACTAGAGGCCAGGAGGTCTACTCAAGCAGATGCCTATACCTTAGTGGAAATGGGAGCACATCACTATCGACTTCGTAGTTAGGTTGCCATTGACTTTGCGGAAGGTTGATGTGGTATGGGTTATTGTGGACAGGTTGACCAAGTCGGCACATTTCATTCCAGCAGCTACCAGTTACACTTCTAAGAGGTTGGCCCATATCTACATTCGGGAGGTAGTTCGGTTGCACGGTGTGCCTATGTCCATTATATCAGATCTAGGTCCTCAGTTCACCTGGCATTTAGAGAGCACTACAGAGTGAGTTAGGCACCCGGGTAGAACTCAACACTGCATTCCACCCTCAAACCGATGGGCCGTTGGAGCGGACAGTTCAGATATTGGAGGACATGCTCAGAGCATGTGTGATTGACTTTGGAGGGCAGTGGGACCACTTTGGCCAATATTGCTTATAATAACAGTTATCAGTCCAACATTGAGATGGCTTCATTTAAGGCCTTGTATGTTCGGCGATGTCACTCTCCCCTCGGGTGGTTTGAGCCTAGAGAAGCTAAGTTATATGGCACCGATCTGGTGAAAGATGCCTTGGAGAAAGTAAAGTTGATCCAGGAGAGGCTTCACACATTACAGTCCAAACAGAAGAGTTACGAGGACCAGAAGGCGCGTCATGTATCATTTATGGAGGGGGAGAAGGTTCTGTTGAATGTCTCTCCAATGAAGGGTATTATGAGGGTTGGGAATAAGGGCAAGTTGAGCCCAAGGTTTATAGGTTCATTCGAGGTGTTGAGGCGAGTTGGGGACATTGCTTACGAGCTTACCTTACCTCCCAATTTATCATTAGTTCATCCGGTCTTTCATGTATCCATGCTCCGGAGGTACCACGCCGACTTCTCTAACATAATAGACTTCAGCACCATCTAGCTAGACGAGAAATTGGGATACGAGGAGGAGCAAGTTACTATCATTGACAGGCTGGATCGCTAGTTGAGGTCCAAGAGGGTTTCCGCCGTAAAGGTCCAGTAGAGGGGCCAACCAGTCGAGAAGGCGACTTGGGAGTCCGAGGAGGACATGCAGAGCAGATATCCACCCTTATTCATCACTCCAAGTATGATTCTATACTCGTTCGAGGACGAACATTAGTTTAAGAGGTGGAGAATGTAACGACCCAACCGGTTGTTTTGTGTTCTAGGACCCCGTGCCCCTAAATAAGACTTCCCGTAGTTACTTTGCTGATTTATGACTTGCAGGGATGGGTGGTTTGAGGTCTGGAGAAGTTTGGGGTGGTATAGGAACACTTAGTTGCTTAGGTTGGCCTTAAAGGCCAAGTTTGACTTCGGTCAACATTTTTAGCAAACGACCTCAAAATTGATATTTGAAGGTTCCGGATGGTTCGTATGATGATTTCGGACATCGGGAATAGTTACATAATGTCATTTAGGACTTTCTCGCAAAATTTTGTGTCATTCCGAGTAATATAGGTAGGTTCGACGTGTTGAAGGCGAATTCAAGAACTTAAAGTTCTTAAATTGGATCCAATAGGTTTTGGGGTTTGACTTTTAGATTTAACATTGTTTGGGACATGCCAAAGGCTCGAGCGAGTCCATATTATGATTTAGGACTTGTTGGTATATTTGGGGGGGCCTCGGGTAGGCCCGGATGCAATTCGGACATCGCGCGAGGCAAAAACTAGCCTTAGAAGAACTGTCGGTGCACCAGATCCGGTGCGACCGCACCTGTGAAGGACCAACCGTAGGTGCGATGACCGCATGTGTAGTCAACACCTCGCAGGTGCGGTCAATGCCTCGCAAGTGCGGCCTTAGAGGGGGCTGCCCAGTTCTGCAGAAGCAGAGCCACAGGTGCGGACGCCCTTCCGCAGGTGCGACCAATGGCCCCTTTCCATTTTCCATAGGTGCAAGATTTTTCTCGCAGATGCGAGACCGCAGGTGTTGTCCTCGAGCCGCACGTGCGAAAAACTTGAAGGCAGTGAGGTTGTTTAAAATACGGGATTTAGTCATTTTTGAACCATTTTTCTTCATCTTGGATGATTTGGAGAGCTTGCAAAGGAGAGATTCGACCTAGCAATTGTAAGGTAAGTAATTACTAGCATAAATTGAGTTTAATACTTGAATTTTAGGGTAGATTAACTCATTAAATTAGTGGAAATCATGGGTTTAGAGTAAAACCTAGGGTTTTGATAAAAGTGAGAATTTACCAAGGAATTTTTTATGGAATCATGCAAAAACTATATAATATTGTTCCTTAGGTTATGGGTGATTGTTTTCCATGAAAATTTTCGGAACCCGAGCATGTGGTGCCGGGGGTGTATTTTGGGATTTTGCAAATTAGGTTGAAATAATCATTTAAATAGGGGAATTGTGGACTTTTGAGCTTAGATTGTTTTATTTATCTGATGTTTGGCTAGTTTTGAGTCCTTGGGCGACGAATTTGGAGTTTCAGGCGCGTTATTGACCAGGAAAGTAGGCTTGACACGAGGTAAGTCTCCTTTCTAACCTTGTAAGAGGGAATTGTCCCCGTAGGTGAATATAATGAATTATATGCTATTATTTGTAGGGGGCTACACACGCACGTAGTGACGAGAGTCCGTGCGTAGCTACTACTATGTTATGTCGGGTAGTTTAGGATTCACAAGCATGCTTTATGTGCCGTGTTTATAATCTTAACGATAATTTCCAAATATCATTGACATCATTAAGTGAACATCTAGAAAGTTACATCTCACAATTTAGACTATTGATCCTTCTTTGTAAGAATATTCTCTACTAATCTCCTGATTTTTCTGTTAATTATGTGTATATACACGGGCACTCGTTTCGCATGTATGATTTGCAAGCAGGGTAGCCCTACTATTATGTTGACTGCGTCACATGTTCAATTCGTGAGCGGTGTAATAGATGCATCTATGGTTCGAGCCGTTCGAGCCGTTCGACCCTTCGGCATTGCACATTTATTATTGCATCGTATCGATCGTACGTTCACGGCATGTTATGTGATTGTGAATTGTTTGGTGTTTTTGTCGTTATTTACCTGTTGAATATCCTGGAAGAATAAAATTTGTAATCTATATTATAGAAGACTTGACATGTAAAGGTAAATGCGAAGAAATTTGATGCTTCTGTCTTCATCATGTATTTATAAATGCCATTCTTGCTTATCCTTATATTGAAAACATATTATTTTGTCCCTAGTAAGTGTCACATCGACCTCTCGTCACTACTTCTTCGAGATTAGGTAGAATACTTACTGGTTACATATTGTTTATGTACTCATGTTATGCTATGTGCTTAATTGTACAGGTTCTGAGGCAGGTGCATCCGGTTATCAGTTCGGAGCTCGTTCCTGATTTATGCCTTGTCGAGGCTTCATGGTGAGCTGCTTCTCCTGATGACTTCCAGCAGCACCTTGGAGCTTTTCTTTTTGCTAATTCTATCTATATTTTTCTCAGACAGTAGGATAGACTTTTATTCCTTTTGGTATTACTCTACTAGATGCATGTAGACTTGTGACACTAGTTCCTGGCACACACACTAGTGGACCTTTGTTTTGGGATGTATTTATTAAATTATGACATTTTTTTTATTCAGCTTAAAATTTCATAAGTTATATGTTATTGTCGAACGTCATAAATTTACTCTTATTAAATGTTGGGAATTATTTTTGGAAATATGAATGAAACTCACTAGTAGATAAATGTTGGCTTGCCCAACAACGGCGTTGGGCGCCATCACGACCTGGGTTAGGATTTGGGTCGTGACAACATGGTATTAGAGATCTAGGTTCACGTAGGTTTCACGAGTTACAGGCAAACCCAATAGAGTTGCGGATCGGTACGGAGACGTATGTATTTATCTTTGGTAGGCTATAGGGTGTTAGGAAATCTCTCTTTATTCATCTTCTATCGTGCAGTTGATAGTATGCTAATCTCACTCTTCTATTCTCTCACAGATGGTGCGGACGCGCACATTCGATATTCCAGACGCGAGGGGTGCCTCTACCCCCGCCGGCGGAGGCCGTGGTTGAGCTCGAGGGAGGGCACCAGCACGAGGTAGGGGACGAGGGCGTCCCAGAGCTTCCCTAGTTGCACCACCAGTGGATCCAGCAGAGGATCCTACCACTGAGGAGCAGGGCGAGGCGCCCGCAGCAAATCCTGCTTGTTAGACTTCATGACGGTGTCGATATTTTAGGAGGTCATAGGCGTATGATGCAGTTCATGGACACCATGACTCAAGCTGGTTTGTTTCCAGCAGATCCGGCCATATCTCAGTAGCAGCAGCACCTGAGCCCAGACCAGCTGCAGACGGTGATCCGCATAAGTAATTAGACAGATGGATGAGATTGCACCCTCATGTCTTTAGAGGTGAGCGTCAGAGGATACCCAGGACTCTATTGATTGGTGCAGGGACAGACTGCATAACATGAGGATACTGGAGTCCCATGGAGTTGACTTCACTATTTTCCAGCTAGAGGGCAGGGCCCATAGATGGTTGCAGTCCTAGATTATTGGCAGACCGGCAGATTCTCCTCCCATCACTTGGGAGCAGTTCACTCAGCTATTCCTGCATAGGTATATTCCACCCTGAGAAGGAAGAGCCGCGTCATCAGTTAGAGAAGCTGGAGCATGATCAGATGTTAGTTACCGACTACGAGTCTAGGTTTTCTAAGTTGTTTCGTCATGCACTCATGATACTTCCTACTGACGCAAAGAGAGTGCGGAGATTTGAATCTGGGTTGCACTCATGTATTAGGTCCAACATGGCCCGAGAGATGGAGATGGGGACTCCTTATCAGCTTGTGGTAGAGATTGCTCGCATGATTGAGGGTTATCGATCAAGGACCAGAGAGCAGAGACAGCAGGATAAGAGAGCTAAATTTTCTTGGGATTTCAGAGGCGCTCCAGCCAGTGGCAGAGGTCAGTTTGGTAGGGGCCATCCTAGTAGGCCCCCATATTCAGCACCCCCACCACCTCCTCGAGGTACTTCGACGAGGCCTTATTTCAGTGTTATGCCGGTGAGTTCTTATCGCCCTCCAGCCATTCAAGGTTCCTCCGGCGGGTATTCTGATCATCAGGGGTCTCCTAGCCCTTATTTTAGTGCTATGCCAGAGAGTTTGTACCGTCCTCCAGCTATTCAGGGTTCTTCAAGGCAGCATGCTATAGTGCTGAGAGGTTGTTATGAGTGGTGGGATCCAGTCCATATTAGCAGGACTTGTCCCAGGATTCAAGGCAAGGCCGTGCAGGAGAGTCATCAGCCTATGGTTTAAGCACAGGCGGTTCGGCCACCCAGAGGTAGAGGACAGGTTAGTAGAGGTCGTCCTAGAGGTGGAGGCCAGGCAGAGGGAGCCCACCGAGCTCCTGTTCATTCTGGTGGAGGTCAATCATCTGGCGGTCCAGCTAGATTCTATACTTTACAGGCTAGACCATATGCAATGGGCTCAGATGCGGTGATCACAAGTATCATTTCAGTATATGGTAGAAATGCATCGGTATTATTTGACGCATGATCCATTTATTCATATGTGTCAGCCTTGTTTTCTCATTTCCTGGATATTCCTCGTGAGTCTTTGGGTACTCTGCTTATGTGTCCACTCCTGTGGGCGATTCTGTGGTGGTGGACCGGATTTATCGGTCCTGTGTGGTTACATTCTGTCGGTTAGAGACAAGAGCAGACCTCCTATTGCTGGATATGGTTGATTTTGAGATCATCCTATGCATGTATTGGTTATCTTCCTATTATGCCATTCTAGATTCCCATGCCAAGACTGTTACTCTAGCCATGCCCGAGTTTCTGAGATTGGAGTGGGGAGGTTCCTCAGTTAGTGCAGCTAGTCGGGTCATTTCTTTCCTTAAGTCTCGACGTATGATCGATAAGGGTTGTTTGGCTTATCTTTCTTATGTGCGGGACACCACCGCGAGTATCCGACGATTGATTCAGTGCCAGTAGTTTGAGAGTTTGCTGATGTGTCTCCTTCAGACCTTCCAGGTATGCCACAGGATCGTGACATTGATTTTTGCATTGACCTAGCTCTAGGCATCCAGCCTATATCTACCCCCCATACTGTATGGCTCCGAAAGAATTAAAGGAATTGAAAGAACAGCTTGAGGAGTTATGAGCTATATCAGAACAAGTGTATTGCCTTAGGGTGCTCCAGTGTTATTTGTGAAGAAGTAGGATAGGACTATGCGGATATGTATTGACTACCGCGAGTTGAACAAAGTCACCATTAAGAACAAGTACCCGTTTCCGCGTATCGATGATTTGTTTGACCAGTTACTGGGTGCTCGGGTGTTTTCTAATATTGACTTGAGATCAGGGTACCATCAGCTGAAGATTCGGGACTCGAATGTTCCGAAGACTTCCTTCCGTATGAGATATGGTCATTACGAGTTCCTAGTGATGTCCTTTGGCTTGACTAATGCCCCCGCAACGTTTATGGATTGATGAAAAGGGTGTTCAGGCCTCATATTGATTCTTTTGTTGTGTCTTCATTGATGACATTCTGATTTACTCACGTAGCCTAGGGGAGCACGAGCAGTATTTGAGAGTTGTTCTCCAGACTTTGCGAGAACAAAAGTTGTATGCTAAGTTCTCCAAATGTGAGTTTTGGTTTGATTCTGTGGCATTCTTGGGACATTTGGTATTCGTAGACGGTTTCAAGGTGGATCCTAAAAAGATTGAGGCAGCTCAGAGTTAGCCACGCCCTACTACAACGATAGAGATCAAGAGCTTCTTGGGACTGGAAGGTTATCATCACCGGTTTGTGGAGGGTTTAGCATCCATTGCAGACCCTCTGACTAGATTGGCCAAGAATAATACCCATTTTGGATGGTTCGACGAGTGTTAGGCGACCTTCCAGATGCTCAAGACGGCATTGACCTCAGCAACTGTTTTGGTGTTGCCTTCTAGTTCTTAGATGTATACAGTTTATTGGGACGCTTCACGCGTTGGATTGGGATGTGTGTTGATGCAGGAGGGGCTAGTTATTTCATATGCTTCATAGCAGCTGAAGGTTCATGAGAAGAATTACCATGTGCACGATTTGGAGTAGGCAGGAATTGTTGATGCTCTTAAGATTTGGATGCACTACTTGTATGGGGTGCCATGTGAGGTGTATACAGACCATCGCAGTTTGCAACACTTGTTCAAGCAGAGATATCTTAATTTAAGGCAGCGTAGGTGGCTTGAGTTGCTGAAGGATTATGACATCACCATTCTTTATCACCCAGGCAAGGCGAATGTTGTTGCAGATGCCTTAAGCAGGAAGGCGGAGAGCATGGGTAGCTTGGATTTCATTTCAGCAGAGGACATACCACTACCTTTAGACATTCAGTCCTTGGGTAATAGCCTGGTGAGGTTGGACCTTTCAGAGCCCAGCCGGGATCTTGCACGTGTGGTGGCTCAGTCTTTATTATTTGGGGAGATCAAGACTCGGCAGTATGATGATCCGCACTTGGTAGCCCTCCGAGAGACAGTGTTGCAGGGTGGTGCCAAGGAGGTTTCTATTGGCGAGGATGGTGTTCAGAGACTTCAAGGTCGCTTATGTGTACCTAATATTAATGGCTTGGGGAAGAGGATTCTAGAGGAGGCTCACAGTTCATGGTATTCTATTCATCCTGGTGCTACGAAGATGTATCGTGACCTTAGGGAGCATTTCTGGTGGAGGCGAATGAAGACATAGCGGAGTATGTTATCAGATGTCTAAATTGCCAGCATGTTAAGTTTGAGCACTAGAGGGCAGGAGGTCTACTCTAGAAGATGCCTATACCTGAGTGGAAATGGGAGCACATCACTTCGTAGTTGGGTTGTCACTGACTTTGCGGAAGGTTGATTCGGTATGGGTTATTGTGGATAGGTTGACCAAGTCGGCACATTTCGTTCCAGCAGCTACTACTTACACTTCTAAGAAGTTGGCCCATATCTACATTCGGGAGATAGTTCGGTTTCACGGTGTGCCTGTGTCCATTATATTAGATTGAGGTCCTCAGTTCACCTAGCATTTAGAGAGCAGTACAGAGTGAGTTAGGCACCCGGGTAGAGCTCAACACAGCATTCCACCCTCAAACCTACGGGCCGTCGGAGCAGACAGTTCAGATATTGGAGGACATGCTTAGAGCATGTGTGATTGACTTTGGAGGGCAGTAGGACCAGTTCTTGCCTTTGGCCGATTTTGCTAATAATAACAATTATCAGTTCAACATTGAGATGGCTCCATTTGAGGCCTTGTATGGTCGGCGATGTCGCTCTCCCCTCGGGTGGTTTGAGCCTAGAGAGGCTAAGTTATACGGCACCGATATTGTTAAAGATGCCTTGGAGAAAGTAAAGTTGATCCAGGAGAGGCTTCGCACAACACAGTCCAAACAGAAGAGTTAGGTGGACCAAAAGGCGCGTCATGTATCATTTATGGAGAGCGAGAAGGTTCTGTTTAAAGTCTCACCGATTAAGGGTATTGTGAGGTCTGGGAAGAAGCGCAAGATGAGCCCAAGGTTTATAGGTCCATTCGAGATGTTGAGGTGAGTTGGGGAGGTTGCTTACGAGCTTGCCTTACCTCCCAGATTATCAGGAGTTTATCCGGTCTTTCATGTATCCATGCTCCGGAGGTACCACACTGACTTCTCTCACGTAATAGACTTCAGCACCATCCAACAAGACAAGAAATTGGATTACGAGGAGGAGCTAGTTGCTATCATTGACAGGTAGGATCGCCAGTTGAGGTCCAACAGAGTTTCCGCCATAAAGGTCCAGTGGAGGGGCCAACCAATCGAGGAGGCGACTTGCGAGTCCGAGGAGGGCCTGCAGAGCAGATATCCACCCTTATTCAGCACTCCAAGTATGATTCTAGACTTGTTCGAGGATGAATGTTTGTTTAAGAGGTGGAGAATGTAACGACCCGACCGACTGTTTTGTATTCTAGGACCCGGTGCCCCTAAATAAGACTTCCCGTAATTGGTTTTGCTGATTTATGACTTGCGGGGATGGGTGGTTCGAGGGCTGGTGGAGTTTGGTGTAGTATAGGAACACTTAGTTCCTTAAGGTTGGCCTTAAAGGCCAAGTTTGACTTCATCAATATTTTTAGCAAACGACCTCAGAATCGAGATTTGAAGGTTCCGGTTGGTTCGTATGATGATTTCGGACATCAGGAATAGTTCTGTAATGTCATTTATGAATTTCTCACAAAATTTGGTGTCATTCTGAGTAATATAGGTAAGTAATTACTACCAGAAAGTGAGTTTAATACTTGAATTTTTGAGTAGATTAACTCATTAAATTAGTGGAAATCATGGGTTTAGAGTAAAACCTAGGGTTTTGATAAAAGTGAGCATTTACCAAGGATTTTTTTATGGAATCATGCAAAACCTATATAATATTGATCTTTAGGTTATGGGTGATTGATTTCCTTGAAAATATCCGGAACCCGAGCATGTGGGCCCGTGGGTGTATTTTGGGATTTTGCAAATTAGGTTGAAATAATCATTTAAATAGGGGAATTGTGGACTTTTGAGCTTAGATTGTTTTTTTTATGTGATGTTTGGCAAGTTTCGAGTCCTTGGTGACGAATTTGGAGTTACGGGCGCGTTCTTTACCCGGAAAATAGGCTTGACATGAGGTAAGTCTCATTTCTAACCTTGTAAGAGGGAATTGTCCCTGTAGGTGTCTGTAATGAACTATATGCTATTATTTCAAGGGGATACGCATGCACGAAGTGACGAGAGTCCCTGCGTAGCTACTAATATGTTATGTCGGGTATTTTAAGATTCAGAAGCATGCTTTATGTGCCGTGTTTATAATCTTAATGATAATTTAGGTTGCCAAACATCATTGACATCATTAAGTGAACATCTAGAAAGTTACATCTCGCAATTTTGACTATTGATCCTTCTTTGTAAGAATATTCTCTACTAATCTCCTGATTTTTCTGTTAATTATGTGTATATATACGGGCACTCGTTTCGCAAGTATGATTTGCGAGCAGGGTAGCCCTACTATTATGTTGACCGCGTCACATGTTCGATTTGCGAGCGGTGTAATAGATGCATCTATGGTTCGAGCCGTTCGAGTCGTTCGGCATTGTACATTTATTATTGTATCGTATCGGTCGTACGTTCATGGCATGTTATGTGATTGTTAATTGTTTGGTGTGTATGTGGTTATTTACCTGTTGAATATCTTGGAAGAATGAAATTTGTAATCTATACTATAGAGGACTTGACATCTAAAGGTAAATGCAAAGAAATTTGATGCTCTTGTCTTCATCATGTATTTATAAAGGCCATTCTTGCTTAGCCTTATATTGAAAACATATTATTTTGGCCCTAGTAAGTGTCACGTCCACCTCTCTTCACTACTTCTTCGAGATTAGGCGGGAGCTTACTGGGTACATATTGTTTATGTACTCATGCTACGCTATGTACTTAATTGTACAGGTTATGAGAGAGGTGCATCTGGGTATCAGTCAGGAGCTCGTTCCTAATTTATACCTGGTTGAGGCTTCACGGTGAGCTGCTTCTCCTGACGACTTCCGGCAGCACTTTGGAGCTTTTCTTTTTGCTAATTCTATATATATTTTTCTCAGACAGTAGGACAGACGTTTATTCATTTCGGTATTACTCTGCTAGATTCATGTAGACTTGTGACACTAGTTTCTGGCACACACACTAGTGGACCATTCTTTTGGGATATATTTATTAAATTATGACATTTTTTTGTTATTCAGCTTAAAATTTCCTAAGTTTTATGTTATTACCGAACATCATAAATTTACTCTAATTAAATGTTGGGAAATGTTTTTGGAAAAATGAAGGAAACTCACCAGTAGATAGTTGGCTTGCCTGTAATGGTGTTGGGCGCCATCGCGACCTCGGTTAGGATTTGGGTCGTGACAAGTGTAAAGCACGAAGGGTGATGTCGTGCATAATTTGTCTATATTGTGAGATTGAGAGTAAAAGCTCGAAGGGTGATGCTGTGCATTCTTATTTATAATCAGGTGAGGATGAGAGTAAAACCACGAAGGGTGATGCCGTGCATTCTAATTATTATTTGGTGAGGTTGAGAGTAAAAGCACAAAGGGTGATGTCGTCCAAGTTTCCTTTCTATTTTAGTTTCTTAAATTGCTGTTAATCACTGTCTATTTCTATCTTAATGTTTTTCACTCCTGATGTTAAATTCCCCATTGCATGTTCCCTTCCCATTACTTGCTCTTTATTTTCTTTATTTGTTGTTATTTCTACTAGCATGATTATACATGTCCAGGTTTATATGTGGTGTCCTGTCCTATCCTCGTCACTATTTCACCGAGGTTAGGATCGACACTTACCAGTACATGGGGTAAGTTGTACTGATACAGCACGTTGCACTTCTTGTGCAGATCCAGGTTTAGGACCGAGCTGAGTTCGGGTGAGAGCCGATACTTTCGCACGGAGACACGAGCTAAATCTGCTGACGTCCGCAGATTCCTGAAGTCTCTTCATTATTATTCAGTTGTTGTTTTATTCAGTTCAAAACAGTTTTATATTTTCTTTCAGCCAAATACTTGTAGAAATTCTTAGTAGTTCGTTAATTGTGACTCAAAATCTTGGGTAGCTAGAGATTGGTATTATTTTGGCAGTATAACATTCTATTTCATTTATTAGTTTTGGTATTATATGATGGATGATAGTAACATTTCGTATATGTTTTTATTATTTTAAATGTCGTAATCCGCTAATGTTGGCTCGCCTATCAATAATAGCGTTAGGCGCCATCACGGCCCGTTGGGGGGGGGGGATTCGGGTCATGACAAGTTGGTATCAGAGCAGTAGGTTTCCTAGGTCTCACAATTCACAAACAAGCTTAGTAGAGTATGGAGGATCGGTATAGAGACGTCTGTACTTATTCCTCGGAGGCTATAAAGTTAGGAACAAGTTAACTTTTATTCAACTCTGTCGTGCGATTCTTGTTATCCCAATACTGATTGAACTCTTCTATTATTATTCTCTCGTATATGGCGAGAACATGTACCTCTTCTTTTGCGGACCAGCAACCGAAGCAACCGGATCCTCCAGCCGCAACAGCTCTTATAAGGGGAAGAGGCCGAGGCAGGGGCATGACTCAGCCCAATGCTCAAGCAGCAGTTCTAGCTGCGGAGCCCCAGATAGAGCTTGATGAGGGGACTCTATCTCAGACCGTTCCGGCGGGACCAGCTCTGCTCCCAAAGGGATTTATTTCCACCTCGGTGCTTCAGGATGCCTTGGTCCGATGTAGGCCTTATGGAGAGTGTATCCTAGACTGGTGCACTCCCCGGGGTAGCAGCCGAATCCCAGGCTGGAGAAGGAGTCCAGACTCCTGTTACCCACACTCCTGAGCAGATTACTCCTCAAATTCAGACCTCAATAGCCAACCCAGTTGGGGTAGTTCAGCCAGTTGCTGTAGCACCACTTGTTGATATGGCAGTTATGTCCTCCGATGCATTGTGGAGATTGGACAGGTCTATGAATGTTTTCCCTATTCATTTCAGTGGTGACCATTTAGAGGACCCCCAGGAATACCTTGATAGATGTCATGAGGTTCTTCGGAATATTGATCTTTTGGAGACCAATGGGGTCGATTTCGCTGCTTTCCAGATGACTAGTTTTGCCAAGAAATGGTGGAGGGATTATCTATTGACTAGACCAGCGGGATCGCATGCTCTTACTTGGGATCAGTTTTCACACCTCTTCTTGGAGAAGTTTCTACTTATTACTACGTCTCCAGCAGCGCAGCATGACTATTTCTCAGTATGAGACCCGTTTCGTGGATTTGGCCCGTCATGCTACTCTTTTGCTACCCACAGAGAGGGAGAGGGTTAGGAGATCTATTGAGGGTCTTGCTTAGCCTATCAGATTGCATATGGCTAAGATACAGGGAGCGAGATATCCTTCCATGATGCGGCCAATGTGGCCCGACGAGTTGAGGTAATTCTTGGAGCGGGAGGTCAGGGGTCAGAGAAAAGACCTCGCCATTCCGGTGGTTTCAGTGGTGCCTCATCTGTAGGCGGGGGTACTCATGGTAGAGGCCATTCTTCCAAGCCATTTCATTTAACACTTCAGACTTCCCATGGTGCCTCAGGTGGTAGTGGCTCTTACTAGCCTTATTTTGATCAACCGGCTCCTATCAGTGCACCTCTTCTTCAGAATTTTTAGGGTGGTTATACAGGTCGACAGGGTGAGTTTGTCGGCCAGCATTCTCAGCAGTCGAAGTCTTGTTATACTTGTGGTGACCCGAGGCACATTGCTAGATATTTCCCTCGCGCATCGGATATTTTTCAATATCAGAGTTCTCGTGCTATAGTTCCAGCACCAGATACCGCACCACTTGCCCAGCCAGCCAGGGGTAGGGGTCAGGTAGCTAGAGGTAGGGGCTAGATTGTTAGAGGTGGAAGCCAGCCCGCTAGAGGTGGAGTTCCACCTGTCAGAGGTTGTCCTAAAGACGCGGTCCAAGGTGATGGAGCCCCGCCCCGATTGTATGTATTTCCGGCCAGACCTGAGGTGAAGTCCTCTGATGCTATTATCACATGTACCATTTCAGTTTGCAATAGAGATGCTTCATTTATGTTTGATCCGGGGTATACTTACTCTTATGTGTCATCTTATTTTGCTTTGTATTTAGTTGTGCCCCACAATTCCTTGAGTGTTCCTGTTTATGTGTTTATGCCCGTGGGGGATGCTATTGTTGTAGATCGTGTGTATCGCTTTTGTGTGGTCGTTATTGAGGGTCTTGAAACCAGTGTGGACCTTTTGCTTCTTGACATGGTTTATTTTGATGTCATATTGGGTATGGATTGTCTGTCACCTTATTATGCCATCTTGGATTGTCACGGCAAGACAGTGACCTTAGATTTGCTGGGGTTGCCTCGATTAAAGTGGAGAGGGACTCTTGGTCATCCTTCCAGCAGGGTTATTCCTTATACCAAGGCTCGTTGCGTGGTCGAAAATAGGTCTTTGCCTTATTTGGCTCATATTCGTGATTCTAATATTGAGGTTTCTTCTACATATTTGGTGTGTATTGTTTGTGAGTTTCCCGAGGTCTTTCCTACAGACCTGCGAGGGATGCCATACGACAAGGATATTGATTTTTGCATTGATATGGCTCCAGGCACTCAGCCCATTTCTATCTCCCATACAGCATGGCCCCACTATAATTTAAAGAATTGAAAGAACAATTGCAATACTTGCTTGACAAGGTCTTCACTAGAACTAGTGTCTCGCCATGGGGAGCACCGGTTTTGTTCGTGAAGAAGAAGGATGGATAGATGAGGATGTGTATAGATTACCGGCAGTTGAACAAAGTCACTACAAGAATAAGTATCTATTGCCGAGAATTGATGATTTGTTTGATCAGCTTTAGGGTGCCAAGGTGTTTTCAAAGATCGATTTGAGATCGGGTTACTGTCAGTTGAATATTACGGCATCTGATGTCCCTAAGACAGCTTTTCGGACGAGGTATGAGCACTATGAATTTCAGGTGAAGTCTTTTGGCTTGACTAATACCCACCGTAGCATTTATGGACTTGATGAATCGGGTTTTCAAGCCTTATCTGGATTACTTCGTAATTGTGTTTATTGATGACATTCTATATACTCCCATAGTCGGGAGGAGCATGAGAAGCACCCCCAGATAGCGCTCTAGACTGAGGTAGTCAGTTGTATGCTAAATTTTCAAAGGGCGAGTTCTGGATGGATTCAGTAGCTTTCTTGGGTTAAATCATATCAGCAGAGGGTATTCAGGTAGATCCAAAGAAGATAAAGGCAGTCAAGAACTAACCTAGACCCACTTCAACCACGGAAATTAGAAGCTTCTTGGGTTTGGTGGGTTACTACCATCGTTTTGTGGAGGGGTTCTCATCTATAGAAGCTCCGATGACGAGATTGACTCAGAAAGGTGCTCCGTTTAAATGGTCGGACGATTGTGAGGCGATCTTTCAAAAACTCAAGACAACCTTTACTTCAGAAAAGGTGTTGGTGTTACCATCAAGTTCAGGATCTTTCACCGTATATTGTGATGCCTCCCGTGTTGGGCTCGGAGCGATATTGATGTAGGAAGGCAGGGTGATTGCATATGCGTCTCGGCAGTTAAATGTTCATGAGAAGAATTATCATGTCTATACTTAGAGATGGCAGTTATTGTTCACGCGTTGAAGATTTGAAGGCACTATCTTTATGGCGTGTCCAGTGAGATTTCACAGATCATTGCAACCTTCAGTATATTTTCAAGCAGAAGGATCTCAATTTGAGGCAGAGGAGATGGTTAGATCTATTGAAAGACTATGACATCACTATAGTGTATCATCCGAGAAAGGCCAATGTAGTGGCCGATGCATTGAGTAGGAAGGCAGTTAGTATGGGCAGCCTTGCATTCATTCCAGTCGGTGAGAGGCCGTTAGCTTCAGATGTTCAAACTTTGGCTAATCATTTTGTGAAGTTAGACATTTCAGATCCCAGTCGTGTTCTAGCTTGTACAGTTGCTTGGTCTTGCTTATTCGATCGTATCAGAGATCGGCAGAATGATGACCCGCACTTAATGGTCCTTAGGGACACAGTTCGGCACGGTGGTGCCAAGCATGTTACAATTAGAGATTATGGTGTTTTGAGGATGCATGTTCAAGTGTTTCTGCCTAATGTAGATGGGCTTCGTGATTTGATCCTTGAAGAGGCTCACAGTTCTAAGTATTCTATTCACCCGGGTGCTGCCAAGATGTACCAGGACTTGCGGCAGCATTATTGGTGGCGAAGGATGAAGAAGGATATTGTTGTGTACGTGGCTCGTTGCTTGAATTGTCAACGTGTGAAGTATGAACTCAGAGACCCGGTGGTTTGCTCCAAAAGATAGAGATTCCTGAGTGGAGGTGGGAGCGTATTACTATGGACTTCGTTGTTGGACTCCCACGGACTCAGAGGAACTTCAACGCCGTTTGGGTTATCGTGGATAGGCTGACTAAATCAGCACATTTCATTCTGGTGGCAAGTACTTATACCTCGGAGTGGTTGGCAGAGATATATATTCGAGAGATGGTTCGCCTTCACAGTGTGCCCGTGTCTATCATTTCTGATCGGGGTATGCAGTTTACCTCACACTTTTGGAGGGCAGTTCAGCGTAAGTTGGGTACACGAGTTGAGTTGAGCACAACGTTTCTACCTCAGAGGGACGGGCAGTTCGAGCGTACTATTCAGATCTTGGAGGACATACTCCGTGCCTGTGTTATTGACTTTGGAGGTTCTTGGGATCTGTTCTTGCCGTTAGAGGATTTTTCCTACAATAACAGCTACCAATCGAGCATTCAGATGGCTCCCTATAATGCATTATATGGTAGACGGTGCAGGTCACCAGTTGGATGGTTCGAGCCGGGAGAGGCTCGGTTGTTGGGTACAGACTTAGTTCAGGAGGCCTTGGACAAGGTCAATGATATACAGGATCGACTTCATACAGCTCAGCCCATACAAAAGAGTTATGACGACCATAAGGTTCGTGATGCAGCATTCATGGTCGGAGAGAGGGTATTACTTCAGGTATCGCCCATGAAGGGTGTTATGAGATTTGGGAAGAAGGGAAAGTTGAGCCTTAGGTATATCGAGCCATTCAAGATTCTCTAGAGAGTGTGGGAAGTGGCTTATATACTTGCATTTCCTCTAGGGTTATCCTCAGTTCATCCGGTATTCCATGTATCTATGCTCCAGAAATATCATGGTGACCCGTCCCACGGGTTAGATTTCAGCTCTGTCCAATTAGATAAGGATTTGACTTATGAGGAGGAGTCGATAGCCATTCTAAATCGGTAGGTTCGTCAGCTGAGGTGAAAGAGTTACCCTTCAGTTCGAGTGCAATGGAGAGATCAACCTGTTGAAGCAGCTACTTGGGATTTCGAGTCGGACATGCGGAGTAGATATCCTCACTTGTTCGCCAGTTCAGGTACTTTTTTATGTCCGTTCGAGGACAAACGGTTGTTTTGGAGGTGGAGATTATGATGACCCAAAGGGTTATCTTATGAATTAAAACTCTATTTTGGGCTCGTTAGCCTTAAAAAAATTATTTTTATTCACCTCGATTTGCGTACATAGTTTGGGCGTGAATCTGGAAAGCTTTTATGTGAAAATATATCAAATAATAATTTTTGAGAGTTAAAGTTGACTTTGGTCAACGTTTTGAGTAAACGGACCCGGACACGTGTTCCGATGGTCCCGGGAGGTCCGTAGTAACATATAGGACTTGGGCGTATGCCCGAAATCTAATTCCGAGGTCCCTAGCCCTAGAAATGAATTTTTGAAGAAAATTGTTAGACTAAAATTTAAATGAATTAAATAAAGTGATTAATGGGCGTATTTTCGGAATCGTATTTTGGTTCCGGAGCTCGGTACAAGTTTATTATAATATTTAAGCCATATTTGTGAAGTTTGTTGAGAATCAAAGTTGATTTGACGTGATTCGGACGTCCAGTTGAGAAGATAGTAATTTAGAAGTGTTCTTGAGAAAATCATGAGTTTTGATGCTAAATCCATAGTTTTATGTGTTATTTTGATGATTTGATCGCACGATCAAGTCCGTGTGATGTTTTTAGACTTGTGTGCATGTTTGGTTTGGATCCCCGAGGGCTCGGGTGAGTTTCAGATAGGCCACAGCGTGTTTAAGACTTAGGAAAAACTTTACAAGTGTGAGCTACTTGTTACATGCCTCTGATCCCGCAAATGCGAGATCAGGCTACGCATGCGAGCATAGCAGGCCTGTCATTTGCGAGACTTTATTCGCAATTTCAAGGGGGCCTGGGAAGGCGATGTTCGCAAATGTGAACATGCAACCGCAATTGCAATGGCCCCAGGTGTCGCAAATGCAACATACACTTCGCATTTGCAAAGTCAACCGGGAAGTGAGGGACCTTGCATTTTCGAGTTTCACAATTGCGAAGCACAGGTCGCAAATGCGACATCCGCAGCTGGGTAAAAGGGACTTAAACGGGATTTTTCACTCATTCTTCAACTTTTTGAACCCTAAACCTCAAGAGGTGATTTTTCAAAGAACAAAACTTCTCCAAATCATTGGTAAGTGATTCCTAACTAATTTCTTTCAATCTCTTACACTTTTAACAAGATTTCAACCTAGAATCTAGAATTTTCATGGTAGAATTAGGGATTTTTGGGTAGAACTTAGAAATTTCAAAATTTGGGGATTTAGACCTTGAATTGAGGTCGGATTCCAAAATCAATTGTATATATGTGCTCGGGGGAGAATGGATAAACAGATTTTGGTCCGAACCTCGAGTTTGAACCAAGCACGCCCGGGGTCGATTTTTAACTTTTTTTGGGAAAACGTAGGAAAACCATAATTGTGCATTAAAGTTAGTTCCTTTAGCAATAATTAATTATATTAAACTGATTATGATTAGATACGAGTGGGTTGGAAGCGAATTCTAAAGGAAAAGTTGTGCTTGAGCAGTGAGTGGCCTGCGAAATCGAGGTAAGTGTTGTGTCTAATCTTAGATTGAGGGAATAGGTATTGTGTGACTACTTGCTACTTGTTTCATTGCTAAATATGATGTATAGGTGAGATGACAAGTACCTATACGTTGTGGTCACGTCATAGCATGCGAGTGAAAGTTAATTCTTGTTATTCTTGTCTTCTTAAAGCCTATCATCTATGATTATTGTTGTTAGTGAAATGTTGGATGATTAGTATCCGGTTCCAACGAGATGGATACCATTGTGAATATTGAGTTGAGATTGAAATTAAATGGTGATAGAAACAATGATGAAATATTGATTTAGACTCGGCACTTACTCAGTACATGGGGTCGGTTGTACTGATACTACACTCTGCATTCTTTTGTGCAGATCCTGGTACCGGACATCATTAGGAGATCTTAGTAGTTGTATTCATCATTTATAGACACGAGTTATATCTGTCGGCGTCCGCAGATTCCTGAAGTCTTCTCCTAGCTTTATAGAGACTGCTTTATTTTATTCAAAACAGATATATTATTTCCTTCAGTCCATTATTTGTAGTATTCTTAGAAGTTCGTGAATTGTGACACCAGACCCTGGGTAGACATATGGTTATATATATTTAGTTCGACGTTTGGTTATTATTATTATTCCTGCAATCATTATTGGAAATTACTAGATTCAGTATTTACTTTTAATTTTTTCTATTATGTGTAAGTGAACTTTAAAACGGAAATGGTTAATAAATTTCTAACATCGGCTTGCCTAGCAAGTATTGTGTTAGGCGCCATCACAATCACGTGGGTTAGGAATTTGGGTCGTGACAATAAATCTCAAGTAAGTAGCCAGGCTGGAAATATAAATAATATCGAGGAGAGTGTTAAACGAATATTCCAACCAAATTTTCAAACAATGCTTTTCAAGACAACAATGATTTAATGAAGGCTCAAGGTCATATAATTCAATTACTTCCACAAATTCCACGATTTATCAACAACACAAGCACGAAATCTAGCATCTCAAAATATCGGCCATAGCAACATATTAATGATTATGCATAGAGATGTCCGAATTAGACACATCAATGTGTTCTAAGAAATTTCCATCAAACTGACTTAACTTATATTAGGTTAATTCTCGACTCTAACATTTAGCACTACATTCTAAATATCTAGAAGTCAAGTGAGGCATGAAGCAAGAATGTTATGAGATTCTACAAGGCACAATTATAACATAATCTATCCCCGAGCATGATTAACCCTGGCACATACATATACGCTCGTCAGCTCATATATGTATCACCCCCGCATGTAGCAAACAATGACAAATAGAAGGAAAAACTCCCTCAATAAAGTTAGGAAAAACACTTACCTCGATTTCGGCTAACTCAACACTCAACTTAGCCTTTTCCTATACCAATTAGCCTCTGCTCGACTCAATCTAGCCAATGACGACTTGAATACATCACACAATGCAAAAGAAACAATTCGATTAATAAAGCTGTGATTTTTATTCAATTTCAAAAAAGTCAACAAAAGTCAAATGCCCCCCCCCCCCCGGTCAAAACCTGTGTCCAAGGGTTGGTCTTGACTACCCATAGCCTCACGAGTTCAAATATGTGTTTTGTTTTCAAATCCAAGCCTTATTCTACTCTCAAAACTCAAATTTTCATTTTTCAAAACTTATACAAAATCCCCAAGTTTTTCCATAGATTTCCTATGAATTTGTTCTTTAATCTTGTCCAAAGTCACGAAATATAATTGGAAATTGATTTAAGATACATTCCCAATGATTTCATATGAAAATCGCTTCACAAAATCGCCTCACCTCGAAGCTAGGGTTCAAAAATATGAACAAGAACTCAGAATTCTCAACAATTAACAGGCTACAGATGACGCATTTGCGACAGGGGGCTCGCAAATGCAACCCCGCAAATGCGAACAAATTATCACAAAAGTGAAGATTGGAAATTGCTTGCTGCCTTTGCAAATGCGACCAGAGCGTCGCAAATGCGAACACTCGACCTTCGCAAAAGCGGCCACTTGATCGCAATTGCGAACAAACTCAGCTCAGGCCCTTATCACGAATGCGATGCTGAGTCCTCAAATGCGAACTCAACAGGCCTCGCAAAAGCGGCAAAGTTCTCGCAAATGCGAACCCTTTCCTCAGCAGCCCAGCTTCACAATTGCGAGGCATCTTCGCAATTGTCATAGTTGCATTTGCGACAACAACATCGCAAATGCGATGACACCAGTACCAGAAATCAAATATTATGAAAAGTCATTCCGAAACCAATCCAAATCTCATTCGAGCCCTCGAGGCTCCAAACTATTCATTCCCCCAGGTCCACAAACACAACACAAACTCGCTCGCGCGCCCAAATCATCAAAATAAGCTCTAAAACCACGAATCGGACGCCAAAACGCATAAAGATCAAGCTTAAACTTCAAGAACTTCTAGAATCGCAACCGAGCGTCTGAACCATATTACAACAACTCCGAGTGGTCTCAAATTTTACACACAAGTTACACTTTCCATTACGGACCTATTCCAACTTCCGAAATCCGAATCCGACCCCGATATCAAAAAGTCCATTCCCGGTCAATCTTCTCAAAATCCAACTTTCACCATTTCAAGACTAATTCAACTACGGACATCCAAATTACAATCTGTATGCCTTCCCAAGTCCAGAACTACCCAACGGAGATAACAGAACTGACGAAAGTCCATTTCGAGGTCAAATGATAAAAAGTCAAACTTGGTCAACTCATCCCACTTAGAACTTAAATCTTGCAGTTCATTCTTCCAAATTGATTCCAGGTAACTTGAAAACCAATACCGATGATTTACGCAAGTCATACTACATCATGCGGAGATACTCAAACCCTCTGAACACCGAGCGAAGTGCAGATACCCAAAATGACACGCCGGGTCGTTACATTCTCCACCACTTAAACACATGTTCGTCGTTGAACGTGACAAGAGTCTTCCCAAAGCTTTAAAACCATGGTGTAACCTCACCAAGCACAACCCCAAGGGTGATCCCATGTCACCCTGATCCATATAAGCCCATCAACATAACACCCTTAGAGATCCTTGTTTCAACCTTGGTCCTTAAACCTTAGAACCCCATTTTATCATCCAGAATTTATTACAAGATCTGAATTTATCATAAATACACACTGTACAAGTGTGAACGAGTTTGTATCAAATCATGACCATAATCCAAGATATAATCACATCACGTACCACATCACTTTAATACCCACATTAGGAACTGTTCACCATTAGTGCTCAAAGCCAAATTCGGTGCTGATAGAAAACCTCATCAATTAGAACCTCGTTCCAAAAACCTTCATACCCCTCCAGTGAGAAAGAAACGTGCATAACCGCTTAACCACACATCTAGTCAATAAACTAAGAAACTCACTCGCCCGACCAGGGCCATTGCCCCAATCCTCAACAAATCATAGTGTTATTCTTCCAAACCTTCCTCGTACCAATACAATAGCACAAATCTCAGGTCTAGAAATCTCATCTCAGACAACACAAGCAACCACACCGACTAGCATCTACAATAATCATATGGAGCCCATCACAACCCGATTTCGTACGCTAACAAATAATTACTCAGACCAGACAGATACCAGAGAACGCTAAATAATAAGACTATTAAGTAAGCTAAACATACAGGGAAATCTTAGCACTTCACTATGAACTTTTCTAACAAGGTAAAAGAAAAATACACAAAATTGGAATAAGGAGTCATATTTCATTACTGTAGCGTGGCGGCGTGCAACCCGATCCCATCATATCAATCCACATATGGTACACATCGAGCCATAATACTCGGTCTCACTGATCACATGTTCATCAACATCAAGCACAATAGAATGCAAGAAATATAACTATGGGGAAAATCATTAAGAATAAACAATACTGAGAAAGACAAGCACAACTATGGTGCAATGAGCAAATCAACATCACAAAGGCCACCTCACCGACAATGCCACGAGGCCTAAACTGAATAATAATATGCATGTGAAGAACCATGTAAACCGCATAACCCATCATAGTATAAGAGAGAAACATAAACTCAGGCACGAATAACACCCACTCCGCCGATGATATACATATGGCGCCATTTTCGCAAGACCAAGCAATCCAACCTGACAAAGAATACACACCCTCACTGGGCTCAAAATAATCCCCAAACCAAATTCTGATCATACTCAAACATGTAATAAACCTTCCAAAAGTCTATAGGAACTTTTCCGTAACACCTACCATTAATCACCCAATATTTTACACTCCTTCACAACTCGCGATCGAGGAATAGTCTGCCAGCAAGAACATTCAATCTCTTAGCCTCAGGAATACCAGAAATTTTCATACCCAATCTCAACACCGCTTCCCAAACAACTGACACGTAACTCATACTACATCATCCTTCAGAAATGCACCAATAAATCAAAACATAACGTATATGCCAACAGGCGCTACGATGAAAACACATAGTGCCAGTAAAACCTTAAACACCGAAAATCGTCTGTACCATCAAGAACTCATATCCTTCCCTATGAAACTATCTACAACCCTGCACATGCAACTTCTCAACCACGCACGTCACATCGCCTCTAACATGCTAACTCGCAACACTACCTAAATCTCATAGACAACTCAGAGCCGTAAGAAAATCGAACACCTCATCAACAGAGAATCTTCCATTTAACTCAATCCAGGAGAACAACACCACATATAATATAACTTGATACCTGTAGAGAACATCAACTCCGACCGTGGTCATAACCATGGTAAATTCTTCGGAACTCCATGACACATAATCAAGTAACCAGAACCAATCCCCTCTAACTCAACCGCGTCACGCTGACTGCCAACCCAAAAGTAACTCAATCTGATATGACCACCCTGAGGGAACTTTTTGGGATTTCAAAATTGTTTCTTGCATCACTGCAACATTGACATGTAGACTCTTCTTGACAAGGAAACACCGCAGATCCAGTTACCATTCACTGACATTTTCAAGCCCACCCGTCGACAAATCCAAAAGTCCTTAAAGGCTACATAAGACTTGGAACTCGCGAGAACCTTCTCGATAACCACTTATCTTATTTTGATCTTCAAGACACAGCTAACACGCGTCGAGCAACCGTGCCTCACTAGAATATGCCCATTTAAAGAAATAAGCAAACAATCTTTCAGCCCAGAAATTGATACGACCTATGACCCTACAATCTGATCGTCATTAGCAGACTCCACCACTTTGCTCGAAGTCATAGAACACCCCATCAGCAACCCAAGGTACCATATCTTCACAGCATACCCCGATCCCGCAACACTATTTAGCTGAATACTTCAAAACTTATGCCAGATTGATCATAGAACACCCCGAAGACTTTAACAAGAGCTTACCCATCATTGCCTTTGTCAAACAACTTCGCCAAATGCTCTGAAATGGTAAATTATGCACTCCACTGAATGGAAACCTCATACGAGACAGACGATCCAAACACATCATGCAGGAGATGGCCCACCGGTTATACTCAAAATCGACACATTACCATGAACTTACCCTAATCAGAATAGCCAGGCCACCAGCCAATCTTCCCAAATCTGTGTTTACCAACCATACATATGAACCTACCTCATACCCCAAATGAACAACTAGAAGATTTAACATTGCATCTACATCTGAGGCTAGGCAACACATCATGATGATAATCAAGCATCCATAGCCCGTCGAAATCAATCTGCAGCATCACCGATCGTCGGCACATAACGAATACTGAGCACCCAACATCACATATGAGCGATCGAGAAGAGTCAAAGTCGTAGGTTTCAAGCTGAAACAAGGCTGCATGATAAGGAAAGAAGAAAGGGAATTTTTCCTAAATGCCATGTAGCCTCTCGAAGATAGGTATGGACGTCATCATAACGATCCACACCAAACACACTCACGCAAGTATACGTGGCCGTCAAGTAATAAAGTAGTGAGTATAGTATCGTTCCCACGAAGACTTATGATTAACTTTTGACTGATTCAACTCAATTAACTTATCGATTCAAGAAATTTATCACAAAAGATATAATTAACTAAGTTACTACCTAAAATACCAATTAATGAATTACCTAGGGAATCAACCAACACAAATAATAATTTCGACTAACAATCAATAGGAGAAGATATTCCAGGGTCACGGGCTAGCTAACAATCATGTTATATTCTTGGCTTAAAATAACTAATTGATTTATCTGGATTGTTGATTGACAGGGTTGATATTACTCATAAGAATCTGTCGAGTTCTTACTCGCCTATTCAAGTTAACTTAACGCCTATATGTCTATGGAATTAAGACTAACAAGAATGCATTTACAATTCCTGTATTTCAACCAAGCAAGGCAAATAGGTATATGTCTATCCTAATTGCGAATCCGTTCCCCGATGCCCGGGTTCAAGAACTTGCTCTATTTAATTCTTTATGCAATCTAGAATTCCCACTTTCGAGTTCAACTCTAGATTCGTAGATAGTATTTCACTGCTAGCTACTCAGTAAAATAATTAAAAGCAGAATTAAATAAACAACCCAATATGATAAAATCAACTTCGTCAAATTAAACTTCAAACATCAACATTCATGTATCACCCATGACCCTAGAACAATAAGGTTCTTAGCCACTCATGTTCATACAATCATCAAATAATTCCCAAGAATGCATAAAAATCAATAAAAGAAGGAAACATAACAACTCAAGACGAATGCCGTGGTTTCCAAGCTTTCTCGTGGCTTTTTTTCTCTTCCCCAATATATTAGATGACCTAAAAGAGGCGTTTTTAGCTTATATATTGCGTACAAAAGTCGTGGGCCAAAGTTCTCCTATTCCTAATCCAACTCAGCTTCAGGGATTGATGCTGGGGTGGATGCTTCGCATCCACCTCGTCCTCCACTTCTCAGCTTCGGATGCTATGGAGGATGCTTCGCATCCACCCTTTGTTCCACCATCTCAGTTGTGCCCAGGTGCGGATGCTAAGGCGAATGCTATGGTCCGACTTCACTGCTAAGGGTGCACCAAGTAACCTTCTTTCCAAGGTTGGATGCGACGCATCCACCCTCTTTTCCTCTAGTTGGAGCATCTTTTCTTCATATTTTTGCTCTCCAAACACCCTAAATCATCACACACAACTCAATTAGTCATAAAACCAATAATTAAACCATGTTCGGCATTTTTAACACCAAATAGCAACAAAAAGCGGTTAAAACATGGGCAAAGTAACATAAAAAAATATATAGAAATATGCCCAACATCAACAGGACTCTACTAGACACTTGCTCATGACTCGTAGAACCTACGAACGTAGTGCTCTGATACCACCTTGTCACGACCCAAAATCACAGCTCGTGATGGAACCTAACTCGACCCGCTAGGTAATCCAATTATCAATAGATACAAGCCAAACGAATATATAAGAAACTAAAATAGGATTATCTGAACTTTTACAAAATTTACCCAACAGCTGGTAGTACGAATCATGAGCTTCTATGATTTAGAATTTAAAAAACAAATATAATTAATCACATGATTCGTTTGAAAACTACATAAACAGATTAATAATGTCTAAAACTACCAAGGACAAGTGGCCGCTTCTATACAGAATACACGAACATCTTCAGGGTCAGCACCCGACTTCTACCGCAGCTCTGCTCCAATAGTCTGCACAGAGTGTGCAGAAGTGCAGTATCAGTACAACCGACCCCATGTACTGGTAAGTATCTTGACTAACCTCGTCGAAGTAGTGACGAGGCTTTTAGTTAAAAGATGCTAATTAATAAACATTGTAATGTAAACTGGCAATAGAACTATACGACGTAATAATAGAATAGAGTAAACAATGCGACTGTGTAAAGCAATAAAAGAGTACCAGAAAGATTCACAATTCAACAGTTTCCAACATCTTAACCGGCCCTTTCCTTAGAACGAAAGCCCAAGAACCACAACAATCACCTCAAAAATTTCATAGTATGAAAGAAGTACTCAAGACATCAAATCTAATGGCACGGCAACACCCTTCGTGAATTTATCTCATTCTCACCATATATGCGTAAAACAGTACCAACCAAATGCTAGAAATACCTATAATAGAAATGACAAGGAAGGGAATATATAGCAGTAATAATAAATGAGAATGTATAGAAGAACATCGCTAACAGAGTAAACAGAGACCATAGAGTTAATGACCACAATTAGGAAAAGGTTATAACTTCATTTAACTAGCATGATGGAGGCGTGAATATGGATATAACAAATAAGAGAAGGGGATAGGGGTGTATGTTCTTTATCATGCAACAAGTAAAGCATGAATGACCGACATGGAAGAAGACCCGTACCTAAATGCAACAAGACGGATATGTCATGGACATAATCATAACAGCAAGAAGTAGACATGATGTTTACAAGTTAAACAATTAGAAGGTATAGGCAACACAATAACGGTTGAGATAGAGAATAAGGACAGTACAGTGATGACAAGACACATAAGAACCACAAGTACGACCATAACAACTCAAGGTAAGACATGAAGATATCTGCAAGAAAAGAATGCCATAGTATAATGCATGTCCCTCGTCCTTACTTGAACGGAAACACCCTTCGTGCCATGAACCCGCAATGATACAAAAGTATAAAAGTATAAATGCAATGGTGTCGCGCCCCCTTTTTCCTCTCCTTTCGGATTGGTCAAGGTTTTTGACATTATTGGGACAACTCGTTTCCTTTTGGGAAAAGGGTATAAGGAGTTCAATGAGTCGCCACCTAAAAAATTAAGGCGAGTTAGGGTACCTACTACGGATCATTTATAACACTAATTGTACAACCAGAGATTGGGTAAGAGGTTGAAATTACTTCAAGGGGAAGGTGTTAGGAACCCCTCAAAGTCCACAACAGTGGGTCCTGGCCAAACCTATTTTATGAATTATTCAAGAAGCAAGTAGATAGTCTAAGCACACATATGTAAACAAATAAAGGTCTTAGCAGATTATCAGTCTAAGCACACATATGTAGAGGATAAGGGAGGTCCTAAGTTGTTTATCCTATAGGATCACATCTGTGCAATGCTCGGTAATCACTTCTCAATAAAGGGCTACACATTGCATTAGTGCACAGGTCATCATATCCTTTTCTACCCATTATCCCACCCCTTAGCGGTTATTAAGCGGGTTTTATTTAACAAGCTCTAAGCATGTTGCTACCCGTAACTTCCTTGTGGTCCTCGAGGAGTTTAGGACCTTTAAGTCTAGGAAGTTTTAGACAACCCCTAAGGTATTTAAAAGGGAAAATTCTAGACGACATGCAAGAACAAGGAGGACTAGCAAATAAGTGACAGAATCAGTTAAAAAGCTCAGATTCACCTCCACACATAATGCAAATAAACAACACGTCTCAAACACAGACAAAGGAAGTTTTTATTAAAAAAATGATCCCAAGACAGGATATCCAAGTGACATCAATGCACAGGAATATGCAACACTGTTTCATAAACGCAATGACAGGGTCCTAATCACTTTGCTTATTAATTTTTAAACCTGTGAGTCTTTAAGCAGTAAACACAATCAAAGGAGTTTCCAATTTTATAGAAATTAATTACCAAAGGCTTGCCTAGGCGTGGGACTGTATGTGATCATAATTGCAGGAGATGTTTAACATTTTAGAAGTTGTTTTAACCTACAACTAGGTGACGAAGACTTAAAAAGGGAATTTGTACCTGTTTTTATTCAAAAGTATAAAATCTATATGAGAGATGATTTTTATAACTTTTCATGGTCATTTGTTTATCTTAGTTAAAAACTAGTCGTACTGAAGTGAATGCAAATAGAATTCCTAGAACATGATTTCTAAATGCACACGAAAGTGACAATTTTATGTTGAAGTTATTCATTGACCTAGGAGAAGGATCTCTAAGTGATGAACTAATACAGCGTTAAAACACATGGATCAATTACATGTGATATGCTGAAGCAGTGAATGTGCAGTCTCAGGAATAGGATATCTAATGCAATGTTTAACATGATTTGGATGAACACATTGATCCTAGGACATGGAGTCTAATGCAAATACACAGAATGTAAAGCCTAAAGCATGTTTTCTACCCAATAAAATCAGCAGGATCATACAACTACCCTCCCCATTTTCATAAGCCACCCCAGTATTTGTTTACAAATAATTATTACAGACCAATGGCTGAATGAATTACATAAGTAAAAAGGAAAGAAGTTAAACTATAGGGAGCCTGAAGCAGGACCAAAAACATCTTATGACCCCAAGCCTTCAGTAATCTCAAAATGCCAAAGATTTTATAACCAATTCATGTCCAGGTGCGTCAGACTTCCCTAAGGACCTCAAGGATCCCGGGCAGTGCTCACACCCAGAATTTCCATAATAGGGATTGAGTAAGTGCAGTGTGGAATAGCCAGTCCTAGTGTGCCAGAGTACCAAGGTTTCTCAAAAGGATCCCAAGGCAATACACACACTGGAGGGGCAGAACTTAGGGACTTAGGAGTAAAGTGAGAGTGCTTGACATAGTTTTGAAAAGGTTTTGATATGAAAACAGTATTGAGAAAGACTCAACTAAGTAAAGAGGTTTTATGAAACATAGGAATTTGATTAGTAGTAAAACAATTTTTTGAAAAACAACAGTGTGAACCTATGACAAATCAACAAACAATTTAAATAGTACCATTCAATCACAGATTTCACTCGGGGATTGTGGGTACTGGGGACACATAGAACATATTAACCTAATAACAGGAGCACAGAAGCCTTTTCAAGAGTTTTTACAGGATTAATGAATTAATCATACAACTAATAGTACAGACATAGAGCATGGATCATAGAACAGACATGTGGAAACATATTATTCTGGACAATAAGTATAGAACCAGAATTACTTGGGGGTATTATATCACTTAGCAAGCAGGTTAGTACATAAATCTAAATAACCAAATAGGCAAACAATCAAACATGCTGACATACATGAGCAAAGTCAAACTAAAGCAGGTTAGAGAAAGCAATAAGCGAGTCCTTAAACATGTTAATCAAGTTGGACAGGACATAATACCTACATGCTAAGTGAAACACTGATTTAGGCATGCTAGTTACATATTGAACAGCCAAATAGTAAACAGGAACAGGACTGGAAATTAGTGAGCTAAAGCAGTAACACAACATATAGAGTTTTGAACTTGAAATTGAATCAGAACATACAAGTTACGGAGAGCAGACACAGAATACAGAGCAAATATAGTGCAATAACTAGCATTGGCTTACAGCCGGTTAGTTCAGAAAGAGTAGCAAGTAACAAGAAAGAGCAAAAAGCTTTTAAGTGTAAGAGAGAATTGTTGAACTAGTGTTCGTGTGTGTAGTGAGAATAGAAGGGAGTATATATAATAATCGAGAGCTAGGTAAATAAGGTAAACAATCAATTGTTCAGTAATTGGAGAATCACATAATCAATTAAGAAAAAAATCAGTAAAGTCATCCCTTAATTAAGGGAGTAATTTACCAACGGTAAAGAACATGTAACAATTTAGGAAAGAAATCAAATAATCTAGGTACAGAGCACGTTATTAGGGGTAGATACACAAAGGTTCAATTAAGGACATAGGTAGTAAGAATCAGTAAATAACACAGTCGATCATAAGTAAGGCAAGAAATAATTTAAAGGTTGTGAAAATAGGGAAAATAATCGGAAATTAGCATATGAGTAACATCACAGTGAATCAGGGCTTCAAAGAATCAAAATAATACTGATTTTAAGGGAAATAATATAGATTTTCAATGAATAAGCAAGTAAACCAAGTACAAATAGAAGGAATCAAATCTGAAACCCTAATAGGACATACTAGGGTAAAAATCACAAAATACTCTAATTAAACGAAGAATTATTCATGAGAATCAAACACATAGAAGAATCGAATGAACAGACGGAAAGGACGAACTTAGAATCCAAACACAGTGCTAAAAAATTAGGGGTTTCAACATAACTGGTTAGGGTTAAGGAGAAACTTAACAAAATCGATCAAATACACAAGAATCAGAGAATAAACACTTAAAATAGCAGAAATCTTTTTGGAGAAAAGGTTTTCATAAACCCTAGTTAGGTAAAAAAATGAAGCGACACTTTAAAAAATGCAAGGCTTCTCACAAAAACAAGTAAAAACAGTTTGAACCTTCTCATATCTGTTACAGATCTAAAAGAATTAGGAGATGAGGTTAGGGTTTCGTGAAAATAACCCAGAGATGAAAATATCGGCTTAGAAACCATAGGTTTTAGCCAAAAATAAGAAGATCTTACTCAAGTCAAGTTATGGTAGCCTGAGACTGGTGAGGACAGGCCAAGGTGTGAGTGGACTGTTCCCTGGTCCCTTGAAGACCTCAAAGTCAGTAGAAAACTCGGCGTAGGAGAGCCGTTAAGGCTGGAGAATAGTGCTAATCCACCATAGTCGACGGCAAGCGAGCAACGGAGAGGGAGAATTAGGGTTAGGGTNTCAAATTAGGAAAGGGTTAATCCGGGCCGTTGATCAAAATTGATCAACGACCAGGATTTAGCAAGAGTTGGGTCGGGTAGGGGTAGGATTTTGGGCCTGGGTGTATTGGGCTAGTTAATAAGGCATTTGGGCTGGCTTAATTTAGGCGATAATTGAAATTGAATAGGGCCATTTGTTAAATACCCAAGATAAATTAATTAAAATAGTTTATAAAATAGTTACTAATTATAAAAAATGAATTTCATGCATAAAAATATTTTAAAAAATGATTATTTAGTATTTAAAGTACAAAAGACTAATTTCTGGTAAAATAGTACAGAATTATATGCATGGGCTATAATTGCAAAGTTATTGCAATTATAGCCAAAATGTGCCAATTTGGCTATTTATGGAATAATTTGGACTTAATAGGACCATAAAAAATAAATTAAATCAACAAATGTCTTTGAAATGGTTTGTGATGCAATTTTTGTAATCATTTATTAGAAATAAAATACTGGATAAATTAATTAAAAAATGTAGGGAAATTATGGAAAAATACCAATTAATGCCAATGCATGAGTTTGAAGGTATATATGCAGTTAAAAAATATTTTTAGGAAAAATTGGGTATCAAGAGCTGCCCCTCTTTACCCGGAAAGGATGAAAGAGTTGTCGGGTAAAGATATGATGGCCAATTTTGACCGAGCGAAACGGTTTCAGGGATTTAAGCCGCACTCTTGCTCCTAAGTTGCCTACATATCCCTGGTTTTACATGAATCAAGCTATATGTAGTTCTGGATTCATCGGTAGAGTATACCCATGAGATTTTTGCAAGAACGAACACAACATCTAGGGATAGGTGAATGAATGGTTCACGAAAGAGGTTAGGTTTGATGCAGTTGAGGGAACTGGAGCAGGATCGCTCCTGCCGGTATAACAGTTGCTTGCCAGGTCACCTGCAAATAGAGATACCACAAGAATATATTGTGCATAAATGTAAACATGATGCAGGTTCCCTTTGGACTATGAAAGTCGTCTTCGGATGGTTGAGGATGACGTCCTTAGACCATGATGTCCTCGGCCATGAATTGTTCAGTAAGATATTCAATGGCCATGTAATGACGTTCTCGGACCATGAAGATGGTGCCTCTGAACTATGACACCTTTGAATAATGATATGCAAATTCGAGAGATCCTCAGGCCATGACATAGTGTCTTTCGGCTATGAGGATGATGCCTTTAGACTATGGCGCCTTTGGACAGGTTGGCGATATTTCAGCCCATGAGATGTAATAATATGATGTCAAAAATACAGAGCTTAGTCTTGTGAAGCGGAGGGCAGAGCTTAGCTCAAAAGAAAAGCAAAGGAGAGACAACGCTTAGTCTCGGCGAAAGAATGTAAATTGGAGGCAGAGCTTAGTCTCATGCATGTATGGAGACAGAGCTTAGTCTCATGCAAAGGAAGGAAGAGATTAGCCTTATGCAGATGTGGAGGCCGAGGTTAGCCTTGTGCAGGATGGAGACAGAGCTTAGTCTCATGCGGGGGAAGGCAACGTTTAGCCTTATGTTGAGGAAGGCAGATATTAGCCTTATCCAATATGGAGCAGAGCTTAGTCTCATGCAGGGGAAGGCAGCATTTAGCCTTATGCGGAGGAAGGCAGAGATTAGCCTCATGCAGGTATAGAGACAAAGCTTAGTCTCATGCAGGGAAAAGGCAACGTTTCGCCTTATGCAAAGGGAAGGTAGAGATTAGCCTGATGCAAGATAGAGACAGAGCTTAGTCTCATGCAGGGGAAGGCAGTGTTTAGACTTATGAAGAGGAAGGAAGAGATTAGCCTTATGCAGGATGGAGACAGAGCTTAGTCTCATGCAAGGGAAAGGCAGCGTTTAGACTTATGCAGAGGAAGGCAGAGATTAGCCTTATGCAGAGGAAGGCAGAGATTAGCCTTATGCAAGGGAAGGCATAGATTAGCCTTATGCAAGGGAAGGTAGAGATTAGCCTCATGTGAAGGGAAGGCAGAGATTAGACTTATGCAAGGTGAAGGTAGAGATTAGCCTTATTCAAAGGGAAGACAGAGATTAGCCTTATGCCAGGTGAAGGCAGAGATTAGCCTTATGCAAGGTGAAGGCAGAGATTAGCCTTATGCAAGGTGAAGGCAGAGATTAACCTTATGCAGATGAAAGCATAGATTAGCCTTATACAGGGTGAAGGCAAAGATTAGCCTTATGTAAGGTGAAGGAAGAGATTAGCCTTATGCGGATGAAGGTAGAGACTAGCCTTATGCAAATGAGAGGCAGCTGTCACGACCCGAAATCCAACACAGGTCGTGATGGCGCCCGACACTGGAGTCGGGCAAGATAAAAAATTAATTAATTGAAATAACTTTCCGTTTTAAAACATTTATGAAAAACACTTCCTTTCATTTCATTACATAATAACCAAATAAAAGTCTGTTAATTAAAACAATGGTTTAAAGATTTCACTTAAGCAATTATATCCCAATACATATCCCAGAAATCGGTGTCACGAGTACATGAGCAATTTCTAAGAGTCTATACAATCATTACAAAGCCTGTCCGAAATACAACTGGACAAGGGAAATATAAAATGAAATAAATACAGTACGAGGAGACTCTGTCAGCTGCGAATCGCCTCCGGATGATGCAGCTCGCCTAAGTCTCTGAATCCTCCACATTGCTATGAAAGTACATGTGCAATAAAAATGCACAGCAAGTATAGCATGAGTACAACAACAACGTATACTCAGTAAGTCGCTCGCCTAACCTCAGAGAGGTAGTGAGAGGGGTTGACTTGACACCCACAAAGGTCCAACAATATAATATATGACAGAATATGATGAAGTACAGCAGACATGTAGGACAGTGAGCGGCGAATACGTATCAAGTACAGAAATCCAGCTAACTACTGAGAATAAACAACAATGTACACTTTCCTTTTTCCCCAATACATGTCAAGCCAATATCAATAAGACAGTACGAAATAGTCATGTGCACACAGGGATAAGACAACTGGCCGGAGTCGAAGGAATATCTAACCACTGAATAGTCGTAAAGCTTCCCCCGCTTGCGGATCATACCTGCGACTCGAGTGCTGACACATTTAAACCAAATTACCATAAAGCTTCCCTTGATCGCGAATCATACCTGCGATTCGAGTGTTGACACACTTATACTGAATATTATAAAGCTTCCCCCGCTCGCGAACCATACCTGCCACTCGGGTGCTGATACTATACCAAATTACCATAAAGCTTCCCTTGATCGCGAATCATACCTGCGATTCGAGTGTTGACACACTTATACTGAATATTATAAAGCTTCCCCCGCTCGCGAACCATACCTGCCACTCGGGTGCTGATACTATACCAAATTACCATAAATCTTCCCTCGATCACGAATCATACCCGCGATTCGAGTGATGACACACTTATACTGAATATTCCAAAGCTTCCCCCGCTCGAGAATCATACATGCGACTCGGGTGCTGACACACTTATACTGAATATTATAAAGCTTCCCCCGCTCGCGAATCATACATGTGACTCGGGTGCTGACACATTTATACCAAATTACCACAAAGCATCCCTCGATCGCGAATCAGAGCTGCGGTTCGAGTGCTTACACACTTATACTGAATATTATAAACCTTCCCCCGCTCACGAATCATACCTACAACTCGGGTGCTGACACATTTCCACACATTAAATCCGTATTTTATTAAGAAAATCGTTTCCTCAAGAAAGTGGTAAAATACTTATTAAAAGAAACATGAAATATAGGTTTTTAAATCATTAGTTTTTGAAACTCATTTGTCAAGTTTAATTATATTCCACGATACAACCTAGTCCAGGTACACAAATATGCATAGAGAGATAAATTCTCTTTTTAGAAGATTAACAAGATGAACTCTAGTTTTTTTTTAGATATTCAATTACGTCTTCGATTATATTAGCAGTTTAATGTTACAGGCAGGATTACAGGTATAACACGTAAGGCATGCTAGTGGGTCCTAGACTACCCGGACATGGCATAATAGTAGCTATGCACGGACTCCCATCACCTCGTGCGTGTGTAGCCCCCGAAGATAATAGAATGTATTGAATTAATTCCCCTAGGGGGACGATTCCCCCTCACAAAGTTAGAAAGGATACTTACCTCTCTCCGAAATTCCAACACCAGCTTCCAAGCCCCTCCGACGACTCCAATCGGACGCACGACGCTCCGAAACTACTACATAATGACAAAGAAATGAAAATTCATCCTAATACTCACAAAAATTCAGATAATATGCTTTCCCAACCACGCTCGGAGAAATGACCAAAATACCCTCGGTCCCACATGCCCGAAAATCCGAAATTCTTGAAGATACATGCTACCCATAGCTCTACTAGTTTAATCATGCAATTTACTTTACATTCCATACTCAAATTCGTGGCTAGACTCCAAATTTACATTTTCTAGCTTTCTTCAAAAAATTTCCCCAATTCCTACCAATTTCCATGTCTAATCCACGCATATAATCTTGTATTCATCTAACAAATGGAAGGAGTTTACTTACCTTGATGCCTGACGAGAATCTCCCTTTAAATGCTCTCCAAAAATCGCCCATGACCATGAAAAATGGGTGAGAAATGACATAAACCCATCTTTAAAACATTCTGCACAGGCCTCTTTCGCACCTGCGATACAATGGCCGCTCTTGCGGCTTCGCGTGCGGAAATTCAATCGCAGGTGCGGCTCTGACTTGACCCAGCAAATTCCCGCTCCTGTGATCCCCTCTTCGCAATTGCGGCCTCCTCAGCTCCAGCCCCAATCTCGCACCTGCGGCGCCCTTAGTCCCACATGCGGCTCCGCACCTGCGGTCAAAGCCTCGCAGGTGCTATTACACCATCTGAAAACAACATTCACCTTCTCCAACTTCAAATATTGATCCGTCAATCACCCGAAATCCACCCGGGGCCCCCGAGACCCTGTCCAATCACCCCAACCTTTCCCAAAACATGACATGGACTTTCTCGAGCCTTCGCATCACATCAAACAATGCCGAAATCATGAATCGCACTCAAATCAAATTCTTTAAGAAATTAGAATTTCAAACTTCTACATTTGATGCCGAAACCTATCAAATCACACCCGATTGACCTCAAATTTTGCACACAAGTAATATTCAGCATTACGGACCTGCTCCAACTTCCGGAATCATATTCCGACCTCGATATCAAAACTTCCACTTCCGGTCAGATTTCTCAAAAACCTTCAAATTCCTATATTTAGCCAAATGACTTCAAAATGACCTACAGATACCCAAATTCACTTTTGATCGTGCTCCCAACTCCAGAATCACCATACGAAGTTGTTCCCAGACTCGGAATCCCAAACGGACATCAACAACATTGAAATGCACTTCAAGCCCAAATTTCTGAAATTCTTCTAAAACGCTAACTCCCATAATATACGCTGAAATGCTCCCTGGTTATCCAAAACCCGATTCAAACATATGACCATGTCCGAAATCTTCATACGAACCTACTGGAATCTTCAAATCCTTATTCGGAGGTCGTTTACTCAAAATTCCAATATTAGTTGATTTTTCCAACTTAAGGCTTCTGAAATGAGAATTTTCTTTCCAAATCAATTCTAAACTCCCTGAAATTCAATTCCGACCACGCCCACGGGTCATAATGCCTGAAACGAAGCTGCTCACAACCTCAAACCGCTGAACGACACGCTAGAGCTCAAAAAGACCGATCGGGTCGTTATTTCTCCTCGACTTACATCGACATTCGTCCTCGAACGTGCTAAGAACTGATCTGGAGTTATCTAAAATCACCGTTTAATATTTCGAGGACCTGCCCATTCTACGACAACCTAGTCGAGCACAATAGCTTGATCAAATCTAGAGATTTCTTCTTTATCCATATAATAAGCTCAGAATTCATTCAAACACCTGAAATTTTCTCTAGCTAGGCCTAGTTCGAATATATAAGAACTGCATCAATTAGCACACGATATACCAGATCATAATTGCATACCCTTTCTGAATCGGCACCATGCACCGCATAACTCATCATCTGACCACAATGACGCTCCCTGAACATTATTAGCCAAGGTCCACAAATCTGATGCTCCCAATGCACCTCATAAAAAATATACATACACCCTGCTATAATGCTGACGATACCACCACAACGGAGGAAATGTGCAGAAATTCATACTCAACTACAGAGTTAACAAATCATTGAATACCTCATCTTGACTAGAATCATCACTTCATTATGAACCTAAATAATTGTATTTTCTCTATAATATACACTTCACATAACCTCATCGCCCTGATCCCTGATCCGATAATCTCGTCTCACCCAGTATGAACTGCTCAGACAACAAATCACCGCAAACATGGGCAACATCCTCACATGATACCACATCGCGCCAATAGACCATAACTCGAGCATGTTAATAAGAAACGACTCAGGACGGAACTATTCAGCTCATGCAACTAATATGAATTCTTACCAGAAAATAGGAAATAAAAAAACAAGAAAATAAATACATATTAACCCTTCTCATCATCACAATGTTGCGGCATGAAACCCCATCCAAAAAACCTAGTCCAGGTACACAAATATCCATAGAAAGATAAATTCTTTTTTAAGAAGATTAACAAGATGAACTCTAGTTTTCTTTTAGATATTAACAAGATGAACTCTAGTTTTATTTTAGATATTCAATTACGTCTTCGATTATATTAGCAGTTTAATATTACAGGCAGTATTACAGGTATAACATGTAAGGCATGCTAGTGGGTCCTAGACTACCCAGACATGGCATAATAGTAGCTACGCACGGACTCCCATCACCTCGTGCGTGTGTAGCCCCCGAAGATAATAGAATGTATTTAATTAGTTCACCTAGGGGGATGATTCCCCCTCACAAAATTAGAAAGGAGACTTTCCTCGCTCCGAAATTCCATAACAGGCTCCCAAGCCCTTCCGACGACTCCAATGGATGCACGATGCCCCAAAACTACCAAATAACGGGCAAAGCAATAAAAATTCACTCTAATACTCGTAAAAAATTCAAATTATATAATTTCCCAACTCCCATGAAGGAATTGACCAAAATGCCCTCGGGCCCACGTGTCTGGATTCCGAAATTTCTCGAAGATAAACTCTACCCATAGCTTTACTAGTTCAAATATACAATTTACTCAAATTTGTTTGAACTAGTAAATTGTATATTTGAACTAGTAAAGCTATGGGTAGAGTTTATCTTCGAGAAATTTCAGAATTCGGACACGTGGGCCCGAGGGCATTTTGGTCAATTCATTGAGCAGAGTTGGGAAATTATATAATTTAAATTTGTTACGAGTATTAGAGTGAATTTTCATTGCTTTGCCCGTTTTTTGGTAGTTTTGGGGCGTTGTGAATCTATTGGAGGAGTCGGAAGGGCTTGGAAGCCGGTTATGGAATTTCGGAGCGAGGTAAGGCTCCTTTCTAACATTCTGAGAGAGAATTGTCCCCCTAGGTGAGATAATTAAGTATGTGCTACTATCTATGGGGGCTACGTACGCACGAGGTGACGGGAGTCCGTGCGTAGCTACTATTATACCATGTCCGGGTAGTTTAGGACCCACTAGCATGCCTTACATGTTGTACCTGTGATCTTGCCAGTAATTTTAGACCGCTAATATAATCGAAATAGTAATTGAATAACTAAGAAGACTAGAGTTCATTTTCTTAATCATCTAGAAAGAGAATTGATTTCCTCCGTGGATAATTGTATACCTGATAAGGTTATATTATTGAATATTATTAGACTTGGCAAACGAGTTTCAAAACAAAGATTTAAATGCTATTATTCGTGTTCCTTTAAGAGGATTTTATCATTTCTTGAGAAGCTCTTTTCTTGATAAAAATGCGGATTTATTATGTGAATACGTGTACATATGAGCATCTGAGTCGCAGGTATGATTCGCGAGCGAGTTAGCCTTATTATTATTATGTTGACCGCATCGCATGATTGATTTTTGAGCGGGGAAAATAGATGCATCTATGGTTCGAGCCATTCAACCCTCGGTAATGTACATTTTATGTTTATGTTGGTTCGGGCCGTCGACCCTCGACATTGCTTGCGCATGATATTTATTGCGTATTTGATGTGATTTATACATGTTTATCGGCATAAGGAAGTGTTAATGGCTAGTTATGAGGAAGGAGAGTTGATGTGTAAAATGTTAAATAAGGCTGATGTTTCTTATTCAAAATTATGATTTAAATTGTCAACTGAAATGATGAAGATTTAAAGTGTTAAATGTGGAAGAAGATGATATTATTTATTCCTGACCTTAATAAATTGTCTATGACATTCATGCTTAGCGTCTCACTTGAATATACTAAATTGACCTTTAGCAAGCGTCTAATTCGACCTGTCGTCACTACCTCTCTGAGGTTAGGGGGGCGACTTACTGAGTACACGTTAGTTTCGTACTCATGCTACACTTGCTGTGCATTTTTATTGCACAGGTACCTTCATAGCGATGTGGCTGGTTTGGAGACTTAGGCGAGCTGCATTATCTGGAGGCGATCTGCAACTGACAGATTTTCCCTCGTATTGTATTATTTTATTTTAATTTCCTTGTCCAATTGCATTTCGGACAAGCTTTGTAGAAAATGTAAAATTCTTAGGAATTGCTCATGTACTTGTGACACCGGGTTCTAGGATGTTTTTGGGATATATTTGGAAAAATAAAATATTTAAATCATTATATTTACTTAACGATTTTTATTCAGTTATTATGTAATAAAGTGAAAGGTAATGATTTTCATAAATGCTAAAACAGGAAAATTTCACTATTCGATGATTGGCTTTCTTGACAATGATGTCCGGCGCCATCACGACCTTATGGATTTGGGGTCGTGACAACATGGTATCAGAGTCGTAGGTTCCTTTAGGTCTCACGAGTCATGAGCAAGTCTAGTAGAGTCTTGTGGATCAGTACGGAGACGTCTGTACTAATCTTCGAGAGGATACAAGGTTGTTGGGAGTACTTCCCTTCTTGGTCCCTCATTGTGCGATTCGATTCCTTTGAGGCTTATGCCTATGTTTGTTCCTACTCAATCTCATACGTCGTGAAGCGCTTGCTATGAATCGGGAATTTGAGGAATTGAAATGGTGCTTCAGATGTAATTCGAGATGTTTTCCATGTGTAATTGGTTTGGGATGTTGTTATGGCCCTGCAAAAGAATAATATGTTGTTTCAGCTCAGTAGTTGTGTTTCTGAGAGCCTTAAGGCTATGCTCAGGTAGTGATGATGCTTGCGATTTGTTATATCGCGATGTTGATATGATGATAGAATGCTTGCCCATATGTTGAGTCCTGATGAATGGTTTGAAGGGAGGTCTTCTCAGAGCGTGATTTTGAGATTTCAGTATTTAGATTCCGGCGGAAGAAAGGCAATTGAACTATAAATGGTCAGGTTTTGGGGTTGATAAAGTAGTAAGTCTTGGTGTTTTCAAGTAAGGTGGGATATGCACCTGTGATGTGATGTCGTCGTCACTGATCGAATGGAATATGTTAAGGTTGTCGGTGCTATGGTTTCTTTGGTTGCATGGGGTCAGAGTATTGTGAAGAAGTATCAAAGAAGTGGCTATCAGGGACCGTGCGGTAGGTGGTCCCGTACTGGATGAGCATTGTTAATGAAGGAAGCTCGAGATAGATGATCTTCCGAGAGTTCGAAGTTGTGGAAAACTGCTGGTTTAAGAGTTGCAGGGAATGATATGGAATTGAGGCAGCAATTGGGAAGCATACGACGAAGGAAGACATGTGAGAAGTGTCAGGCGGTGGCTAAATTGCTAAAAGTCCAGGTGTAAGGAATGGAAGTCATGTAGTTGTTTAAAGGAATGAGTTATCAAGTGGGAGAGTGGCAGCGTAGCACATGAGTTTAGTGGTAAGACAGCTTCCTATCTTGAGGGAAAGTTTGAGAGTTTTAGTGGATGGTGATTGGGTCCACGAGCTTAAGTTGAAATGTGGGTCATTTCGGCGGAAGGTTGGATGCAGCAGAGAGGAGTTGTTGATATGAATAAGAATGCAGTATAGCTTGGAACTAGAAGATATTGCCGCGCATTTAATAGATGTCCATTAGGAGCGGACAGACTAGTAAACTTGGTAAATGAAGCAGGGCGTATGATGGGGTATAGATGTCGCAGAGAGTGTGCATTTCAGCGTCTTTGGAAGGTTTCGGTGGGTGATTTCCATAGGTGGGTTATCTCCTGTGTATAGGTTAGCGGTAGCATGTTTGGCAAGGTTCTTCAAGGGATTCTAGTGGCTATTCGGTAGGAGGCAGAATGTGCGAATGATGCTAGAGAATTTGAGTATTTAGGGAGTGCTAACAAGAGAATTTGGAAGAATTGGACGGATTGGTTGAGCTAGATCATGTTAACAAAGGAGAAAGGATCTCAGCAGGGTCTAGAGTGGTGCAAGGAGTAGCTTCGGGCTAAGTGGGGGAGTCCCACCACCTGCCGTTGGGTCGTTGGATTGTGTTATCATGGGGTTGTGGATTGTCGGCGTGTCGGCAAGTTATTACAGCTAAGGGAAGGAGTAAAATGGTAATTGTGAATGTGTGCAACAGTTGACCCTATTGGACCAGGGTTAAGCTTTAAAAGATTCAAAATTTATGCTTAAGGCATAGGCGAGTTGTAAAGGTAGTGACTCAGTCATGTACTTCATTGCGAGGATGTTCATGTGCTAGAAGAGCCTTGGAGTTTATTGTATTCGGGGCCAGTCAGAGTGGGTGATTCTTAATAGTGGTCCTAATAAATTCAAAAGTTAAGAATGCGGCGTTTAAGGGTTTCAGGCAGCAATATGATTAAGAATTGAGCTTTTGCAACATGATTTCAGAGAGAGGGAAAATGGTTGGAGTGTTCTATGTTATGTTCAGCATGCTGGATAGTATTGAAGGAGTGAGAGAACAAAACTCCTGGTTGTAGAAAGATTATCAGGAGGGTATGAGACGGGTGGCGAGATTTAGGCAGCATGGTCTCGTGAATCAAGGTCACTCGGGATGAGTGAGGGTTAAGTTTGCTATGAGTTGAATGAAGTTACTATTATTCCTGAGGCAATTAAATATGATTAAAAAAAGATAGATTGATTAGCCATGGTTGAAATGGCACATTTACGTCAGTGATCAGTTCCTTCGGTGTGATTAAGTTATGCATATGGTTTGTGCCGGTGTATGCGAGGCATGTTGGACGTCGAAATAGATTTTATTTTGAAGCATTCAAGTATTATGGGTGTAGGCGGATCCCGGAAGGTTTATGATGGTTCAGACCACTACTTAAGGATTTGCATGTATTGTGATTATGGGAATTCACTCGTGTGTTGTGGTGGTTCTCTTGAATTGAGGTAAGTAAAAGGTTTCTATATGATGAAGCGTTCACCTTATTAGTGATTCAGGAGTTATGATGGAATTCTTGCGCTATTTCATATTGGCATATCAAGTGCAGTAAGCAGCATGGAATTAAAGGTAAGGATCAAGATTTCGGTTCGGTGTTGACAAGGATGTCATGAGCTCGGGTGAGCAAGGGAAAAAGGGATTTGAATGATTAAGGTAAGCAAGCGATGACTTCAGCGTCATCTGAGATCGGTGTTTGATGAAAGAGGTATTGTATCCTGGTTATGGGATTCTTGATTTGCTTTACAGCATTAGTATGGTCGGTGGTATGGATGCGCAAACTTGTTGCCTTATGTGGAAGGTCGTGGAAGCATGATCGCGCGAAGATTGTATAAGTGTGACATGTAGTCACCTGATTGGTTGAAGATTTAGACCAAGTATAAGGAAGTGCAACATTGCTTATTTGAGAATTTAAGCCTGGAAGGCGTTCGGTTCAGTTGATTGTGGATTGTGGGGTGTTTGTCCTGGCTATGATGGTTGTTCTTGTGTATTATTAGAGGAAGTGGGTTAATATGGACCTAGGTAAAAGCTATTAGCCTAGTTCGGTGCGAGCAAGGTAGACTCGATGTTGGTGGATGGAATTAAATATGATTATGGGCTCCATATGAGTCAGATGTGTTCCTTTTAGTATAGCGCTCATCAAGGAGGGGTGTTTGAATATCGGATGTTGTTCCGTCTTCGTTCATTTCATGTAATGTTATTATGATTGTGCCGTGTGAGTTGTGAAATGGCTTGATATTTCCTATGTGTTAAGATTCATCGTAGTGATGATGTTGTGTGAGCAGGAGGGATCTTGAGATTTCAGAGTGTATATATAAATGTACCTCAGTTGTGCTTAAGTTTTATAGCATATGGCTTTATCAGTCTCCCCAGGATGGTATTATGCACTTAGCGTGCTTGTGACCGATATTCGGTAATTTATAATAGTGAGCGATTCAGCTCCGTGTATCTTCTTATGTAAATTTTATATGTGGATCGGGTGGCACGTCGCCACGGGTATGTTATTTGGATCGGGTTGCACGCCGCAACAGTGTGGTGATGAGTAAGGTTCCTATATTTATTTTTCTTGTGTTTTACTTCCTATTTTCTGAGAAAGTTCATATTAGTTGCGTGAGTCGAGTAGTCCCTTCCTGAGTCATTCCTTTATGTATCATGTTCGAGTTATGTCCTATTGGTGTGTTGTGGTATCATATGAGACTGTTGGTCATGTTTGGGGTGATTTGTTGTCTGAGCAATTCATACTGGGTGAGACGAGATTATTGGGTCAGGGATCAGTGCGATAAGATTATGTGAAATACATTGAAGGACAATTGCCATTATTTGGTTCGCAATGAGATGATGATCTAAGTCAAAAGGAAAGATTCAATGTTTGGTTAACTCTGCAGTTGGTTATGAACTTCTACACATTTCCTCTTTTGTTATGGTATCGTCAGTATTATAGCAGGATGTATGTTTATATATCATAAGGCGCATTGGGAGCATCAGATTCGTGAAATTTTGGCTATCAAGGTTCAGGGAATATCATCGTGGCTAAATGATGAATTATGCGGTGCATGGTGCTGATTCAGCAAAGGTATGTAGTCATGTTCTGGTATGTCATGTGGTAGTTGATACGGTGTTTGTATATTGGAACTAGGCTTGGCAGAGAATTTCAAGTGTTAGAACTGGGTTCTGAGCTTATGATATGGATAAAATAGAATATCTTCAGATTTGATAAAGCTAATGCGCTAAACTTGGTTGTGGTAGAACGGGCAGGTTCTCGAGGTGTTAAACAGTTATTTCAAATAACTCAAAAGCATTTCTTAGCATGTTTGAGGACAAACGTCTGTTTAAGTGGGGGAGAATGTAACAACCTGGTCGGTCGTTTTGAGCTCTAGCACATCGTTCAGCAGTTTGAGGTCATGAGCATCTCCGTTTCAGGTATTACAACTTGTAGATGTGGTCGGAATTGAACTTCAGGAAGTCTAGAGTTAAATTGGAAAGAAAATTCTCATTTCAGAAGCCTTAAGTTGGAGAAAATGACCAAGATTGGAATTTTGAGTAAACGACCTCTCAATCGGGATTTGAAGGTTCATGCAGGTTCGTATGATGATTTCAGACTTGGGAGTATGTCCGGATCGGGCTTTGGATAAGTCGGGAGTGTTTTGGCGTATATTGTGGAAGTTAACATTTTTAAAGAAATTTCCGAAGTTTGGCTTGAAGCGCATTTCAGTGATATTGATGCCCGTTTGGGATTCTGAGCCTGGGAACAGCTCCGTATGTTGATTCTGCAGTTGGGAGCACGATCATAAGTTAATTCGGATGTCCGTAGGTCATTTTGAAGTCATTTGGCTAAAGATAGGTATTTGAAGGTTTTTGAGAAATCCGACCGGAAGTAGAAATTTGATATCGAGGTCGGAATGCGATTCTGGAAGTTGAGCAGGTCCATAATGTCAAATATGACTTGTATGCAAAATTTGAGGTTAATCGGACGTGATTTGATAGGTTTCGGCATCGAATGTGGAAGTTTGAAATTTCAAAGTTCATAAAGTTTAAACTTTAGTGCGATTCGTGATTTCGGCGTTGTTCAATGTGATTTGAAGCCTCGAGCAAGTCTGTGGGATGTATTGGGACTGATTCGTGTGATTGGGCGGGGTCCCGAGGGCCTCGGGTGTGTTTCGGGGTGGTTTCAGGTCATTTTTGAGTGATTTGATGCTGCTGTTTGCTGGTGCATGTCCTGTGAAATGCAATCGCGGCTATTGTTGTGCGATCGCGATGAAGGAAATTTAAAGGTTGTATTTTTTGGTCGGTGCAATAGCATGAAGGGGTGTGCGATCGAACAGTGCACCTAGGGGCTGATTGGTTGGCATGTGCGAACGCATGGTTGAAGCTGCGATCGCGGAGGAGGAATTTGGAGGGAGCTGGAAAAGGCATGTGCGATCGCAGGCATGCTTGTGTGAACGCACATAAGGATTCAAAGTGGAAGCAAGTTTTTCATATGCGTTCGCAAAGGCCTTCATGCGATCGCATAGAGGGGCCGTGCTGGGCAATGTTCTATTTTAAGCGGGTTTTTGCCATTTCTCTCATATGTTTCAAATGGTTGGGGAGATTTTGGAGGATTTCAAAGGGTGATTTTCATCAAGCATCAATAGGTAAGTGATTACTTCTCATCTCAAGTTAAATACAAGGTATATGCATGGATTAAAACATGAAAATTATGGGAAAATTGGGAATTTTGAAGAAAACCTAGAAATTTGATAATTTGGATTTTAGCCACGAATTGAGCATGAATATTTGAGTAAATTTTATATTTGAACTAGTAAAGATATGGGTAGAGTTTATCTTCGAGAAATTTCGGAATCCAGACACGTGGGCCTGAGGGCATTTTGGTCAATTCATTGAGCAGAGTTGGGAAATTATATAATTTAAATTTTTTACGAGTATTAGAGTGAATTTTCATTTCTTTGCCCGTTTTTTTGTAGTTTTGGGGCGTTGTGAATCCATTGGAGGCGTCAGAAGGGCTTGGAAGCCGGTTATGGAATTTCGGAGCGAGGTAAGTCTCCTTTTTAACTTTCTGAGAGGGAATTGTCCCCCTAGGTGAATTAATTAAGTATGTGCTACTATCTTCGGGGGCTACGTACGCACGAGGTGACGGGAGTCCGTGCGTAGCTACTATTATACCATGTCCGGGTAGTTTAGGACCCACTAGCATGCCTTACCTGTTGTACCTGTGATCTTGCCAGTAATTTTAGACCGCTCATATAATCGAAATAGTAATTGAATAACTAAGAAGACTAGAGTTCATTTTCTTAATCATCTAGAAAGAGAATTGATTTCCTCTGTGGATAATTGTATACTTGATAAGGTTGTATTATTGAATATTATTAAAATTGGCAAATGAGTTTCAAAACAAAGATTTAAATGTTATTTTTTGTGTTCCTTTAAGAGGATTTTATCATTTCCTGAGAAGCTGGTTTCTTGATAAAAATGCGGATTTATTATGTGAATACGTGTACATATGAGCACCTGAGTCGCAGGTATGATTCGCGAGCAGGTTAGCCTTATTATTATTATGTTGACCGCGTCGCATGATCGATTCACGAGTGGGGAAAATAGATGCATCTATGGTTTGAGATGTTCGACCCTCGGCAGTGCACAATTTATGTTTATGTTGGTCCGGACCGTTGACCCTCGGCATTGCTTGCGCATGATATTTACTGCGTATTTGCTGTGATTTATACATGTTTATCGGCCTAAGGAAGTTTTAGTGGCCAGTTATGAGGAAGGGGAATTGATGTGTAAAATGTGAAATAAGTCTGATGTTTCTTATCTCGGATTATCATTTAAATTGTCAACTGAAATGACGAAGATTTAAAGTGTTAAATGTGGAAGATGTTTATAATATTTATTCCTGATCTTAATAAATTGTCTATGACATTCATGCTTAGCGTCTCACTTGAATATACTAAATTGACCTTTAGCAAGCGTCTAATTTGACCTCTCGTCACTACCTCTCTGAGGTTAGGCGGGCGACTTACTGAGTACACGTTATTTTCGTACTCATGCTACACTTGTTGTGCATTTTTATTGTATAGGTACCTTCATAGCGATGTGGCTGGTTTGGAGACTTAGGCGAGATGCATTATCCGGAGGCGATCCACAACTGATACAGTCTCCCTCGTATTGTATTATTTTATTTTAATTTCCATGTCCAATTGTATTTCGGACAAGCTTTGTAGAAATTGTAAAATTCTTTGAAATTGCTCATGTACTTGTGACACTGGGTTCTGGATGTGTTTGGGATATATTTGCTAAAATAGAATATTTAAACCATTGTATTTACTTAACGGATTTTATTCAGTTATTATATAATAAAGTGAAAGGTAATGATTTTCATAAATGCTAAAACAAGAAAATTTCACTTAACTATTCGATGATTGGCTTGCCTGACAATGATGTCTGGCGCCATCACGACCTTATGGATTTGGGGTCTTGGTAAGCATGGTAAGGGGCGCGCAAACAAATAATGCCGTTGTGCGGGGATGAGATTCGCCAAGTTGGGGCAATGAAAGTCGTCCGACCCTACCGAAGTACCAAAGGCTTTCTAGGCTTACACCTCCCTATTACAGGACCTAAAAAAGGCTTTCAGTAGCGCCCTTAGAATCTAATTTGAAGTGCCAGTAGTTGTAGTTGAGGCCACACCAACCCTTTTGTTCTTATCGCTCCGGATTCCAATCTATATGACCTCCGGGTGGTACAAAGTAAACCTATTCCATAGAAGAAGGTAGTAACCTAACCTTTAAGAATTTGTTCAAGGGGGGACCCTGATCACANCAAATATAAATCTGGGGTATTAAGCCCAAAGTCGATCCCACGAGGAATTGAACGTATCAATTGAGTTTATTAAATACTAAACTGGTGTTTAGTCAATTTTCTTAAGACTTTTGAATATCAAGTTGTGTTGTTTAACTAATTCTACTAAAAAAATAATCAAGTAGTAATTAATCTAACAATGTAATGTAAACAATAATATTAAAGGTCTAAGGTTATGGTCTCCCCCCGTTGGTGAATTCTTTCTCTGCTACTTCTTATAGCTTAATTAATCGTCTCTATCAATCATGAACTCTCTATCTACCATAAATCTCTTTGAAGTAATTATGATAATTTACTGGACGCACTCTTTCAAGTTACGCTAGCTAGATTTCATTACAGTTCACTCTAGATTGCACCGAGGTATCGTTATTTCTAATCCAACCTATAAACCCTCGGTTATGACTTTCGTCTATACTCTAGGAGTGGTGTTGTTCAAATAATTACCTAAATATGCACTCTCTCCCTAGTAGATACATACTAAATAGGCACAACTAATTGATGGCCATTCAATTAACTACAATAAGAACGTAGTTGAACAAATAGAGAATAATCAACCAAAATATATTAATATCAAAAGAAATTCATCCCCAACGGGTTCTACCAAAACCCTAGATTAAAACTT
>ML405820.1:24966-54796 GCA_005239525.1 Nicotiana knightiana | reverse complement strand
AGAAGTCACACGAAGTGCACACTTCCCAGATGATTTAGAAGACTCAGATAGAAGAGGGTTTCAGCACAATTTATATACAGTTCAGATAATATCAAAGCGGTAAAAAGCGGCAATTAGCACATTGCGTTTAAACATGTAAAAAACAGGTAATAATGAAAACCAAATATAACAGTTATTCCAAGCTCGAATTCTTGAACCCTGAACTAGAGATTCTGGGTTCGATCCCCAGCAGAGTTGCCAGAGCTGTCACACCTCCTTTTTCACTACCCCCAGATTAATGAAGGGGTAATAAGAGAGTTTTTCCAATTAAAGTGATATTATTCGGATTTGGGATTTATTTTAGTTTTCAAATTCGCCACCCGGATTTTTGACGATGTTCCGGGACACCGTTTTATTGAAATCCCAAACCGAGGAAATTTAGACTCTGTTTTAAGTTGTCTGCGACCAGAAATTCGAGTAAGGAATTCTGTTAACTCGGGAGAAGGTGTTAGGCATTCCCGAGTTTCGTGGTTCTAGCACGGTCGCTTAACCATTAATATTTGGCCTAAGTTATCTGATTATTTACGTATTTTAGCCTATTGTGCATTTAGCCTTTTTCACTTTTAGCCACTTTTAATATTTATGGATTTATCTTGAAACAAGTCACGATGACGTGCACTTGTCGTTTTTGGACACATTGTAAACGTGCCACATGAAATACACCCGCGATTTAAAACATGTGATTTTTATTATTGTTCGGAGTTGTGGTCGGGGGCATGAGTTTCCACACCCGAGTGTAGATTACATAATCATGACTATGCCACGGGAATCATACCCATAGTCACGATGTTTATTTATTATTAATTGCTCCTAAAACAAACTACAATGTTCATAAGTTATTTTCCTAAAAAAATTAATTTGAGATTATTGTAAAGTCACAGAGTATGGAGGAGTATAAGATTTAACTACTTTGGAATTAATTTTTATGGAACATTCTTTGTCAATTGAGAAATGGACTAAACTATATCTAAACCCAAATACCATCCATAAAAATAGTAATTAAAACTTCATGAGCCCCACTGACAAATGCACTAAATTATTTATACACCTCACGAGATCAAATGCAGCAAAGAGCAAACTAAATACACAATAACAAAAACTAAGAATAAATACAAGTCAATAGTTGAGTTTAACCCATTAAATAAACGTTCTTACCAATATAATATAAGTTGTTCCTTTCTTGTAATACAGACCCACTTTTATTTTCTTCAAATTTTATTAAACAACAAATGATTGTGTCACTATCTAAATTAAAGGTTAGAAAAACATATTTCTATCTCAAAAGAGGAAACCGCAAACAAATAGATCATCATCAAAGCAACACTTGATTTAAGTGAAACATGCAACAAGTAATCTTCAAGCAAAAATTGAAGCACGGATAGATCAATAACAAAAATTGAAGATAAGGGGTTGAACCTCAATTTGATTTCTTTGCAATTTGAGAAAAATGACAGAACAAACTCTGAAACTCGAAACCCAATTTCAATGCCTAGACCGATGGGAAGCAGCATCTAAGACACGAACGGAGCATCGAAAACTCGCCGGCGACCTCGACTGAAAACTTCACTGTTTCGAGTGGGTCTGGATGGTGGTTGGGCGCTGAAATTTAAGGTGTTTGGTTGGTTGCTTGGAGCTGATTTTCATGTCGGTTTGAGGTGATTTTGGAGTTGTTTTGAGGTTGTTTTGAGAGGGTATTTCAACTAGTTTTTGGCAGCACTTTTTGGGTGTTAAAGGGTCATTTTTTGGACTGATTTAGAACTATTTTGAAGCTAAAAATGACCAGATTTTATGGGGTTAAAGGCTCGTGAAAGTATGGTGATTTTCATGGTGGTTTAGGAGTGATTTATGGACTGTTTTCGGAACTCTTTGGTGCATTTTTGCAGCTGATTTTGCTGTTGATATTCAGTTGTAATTTGAGTGGCTAAAGGTGAGCTAACATGGCTAACAATGGAGGAAAGAAGATGGCTAATTTGTGTACTGAGTACTGAGGGTGTCTGCCGTCGTCCAGTGAGGTGAGGGGTGGGGAACGCTGCTGTTCTTAGGGTGTTTGTTTGGTGTAGATGATCTTGGTGATGAGGGGAGTGAGGAAGACGATGGGAAATGGGGAAAACGGCGCTGGGTGATCTATGGGAGGGGGGTTTCCAAAATTAGGTCTAGGTCTTCATTATATAGAGGATGGAATTAGGGTATATTTTAGAGATGAGGGGATATTGGGCTAGATCTTATTGGACTTCAATGTTGGGCCAAAGGCTAAAATGAGATAAAACAACCCAAAATTCACTTTTCCTTCTAAAACGATATAAAATTTATAGTATAAAATATAGAATTAATTCTAATTAATAAAAATAAACAATATTATATTGTAAAACTATTTTTGATATTTTTTCAAGATTATACAAAAATAAAAATTGGTTAAGATAATATCTTTCTAAAAATACTTAATACGAGAAAAATAGAGAAATATGGAACTATTTTTGTAATTTTCAATTTGTGTGCTTAAAATAAAGTAAAATAGTCAAAACTAGTAAAAATAATAATATTAGGCCTAAACTAAATATTTAAACGCTAAAATGTATAATATCTCAGGGAGGGTCAAAAATTACGTATCTAGTACATGCTCTAGGAGAGCTAGGAACTGTCAAGTTTTGATTAATAGGCTCTGCAATTAGATTACACAGATGGGGAGTTGTCTTCTGAGGTCTTAGCATTTGTTACGGTAATATTTACAGTTTATTACAAATATAAAAAGAAAACATTGATGTAGCAATATTCCACGTTAAATCCAATTAAGCCACTAGTTTTATCTTAATAGGTAATGACCTAATAACCGACTTTTGTATCGATCCTATTGCATTTAATAATGTAGATTATTTAAGTAGCTATTGTCCAAATACATATTTATTCAAAAAATATGTAGCTATTGCACTTAATAATCTCTCTAAATGAAGCTCCTGTAAATTCTTATTGCTGTATAATCCTCCATATCTTATTGCTACTAACTCTTTTATTTTAAGCAAATACTAACAGAATAAATGAGAGCTACTAGTGGTTAGAAGAAGTAAAATGTTACATTGTCAACCTGTCAAAGTAATTTAGAACTCATAAAAAATGACTGTCAAAGATTTGCATGATTCAATGACGAAGGGGCAAAAGGATATCCCAATAATAAATAAAAGGACAGCTTTTGACACCCACTATCGCAAATATACACTTGGAACCCTCGTTTTCTGCCAAAGGAAAAACATGTATAGTAAAGCTAAGTTGCCAGCTCCATTGGGATATTAATTCCATGTGGGGTTGATCAAGAAGCTGCCTATTATTATTCGAAACATATATAAATTATTATTTTAATGAGCGATTAAAAATATATATTATTTTTAAATATTAAATGACGCGGGATTTCCTTATTTACTTATTACGACAACAAAACAAAGGAAAACTAATTGCCATCCTCAGCCACTAGAGTCTAGATAACGATCATTCATATAGATAGTCAACACTTTTAGACATAAGTTATCGCACAATAATATTTCTAAAAGTCACATCTTAATCTTAATTAATAATATGGAAAGTGATATAACACTTTCCGTATTTATAATCATAATAGAAAAGGAAAGAAATCAGTTTAGTATGTAATAAAACAAATGAAGGACAAGAAATTAACCAATGCATAGGTAAGCGCGCAGTAGTAGTTAGACTAGAGATGACCGAAACAAAAAGCATAGAAGAAATACAAAAGAAAATTAAAGGAGGGGCATTATGAATATAATATAATTAAACAAAGGGAAAGGGAATATTTAAAACAGAAGTTTGTGGTGACAAAGCATGGAATATATAACTACAAACTTTAATTGGATTATCAGCTTTAATTATAAGAAAATAAATTTTAGAAAAAGAAATGTGGAAAGCCAAGTTAATGGTTGAAGCATATGCTTAGAAGATCCTCCTTCCACCAACCTTTTTCTAATGTTAAATTAACCTCTCTACCAATCCTAATTCTCTCTCTTTTAACATCACCATTCTTCTTCTTCTTCTTTTGCTCAATTTTCTGTTTTTTTCAACAATGGAAGAACACACTGATGATGAAGATTCTGATGATTTTTCTTCTTTGGTGTGACATATATATCATCATCAAGTGATTACTTTCTTTGGGCAACTACCCATCCTTTGGCAAATTAAAGCACCCGGCTCAAGATTCAAGACTATTTATTTAGAGATATATTTGTATTTTTGGTATAGAGGTCAGCTCGATGTACGAAGCATCTCGCATTTATGCAAGGTGCGGGGAAGAGCTGCAGCGTTAAGGGTGTGATGTAGACAGCCTACCCTAATACAAGTATTAATGTCTTTCCACGACTCGAACCCGTGACCTATAGGTTACACCAACACAATTTTCTTTTCTATTTTGTTTTAAAGTTCTCTCTTTCTTTATAACATCTTTCTTGATGTACTCCAAATATAAATGCATGCACATGGGCAGTCTATTTTCAAGTATCGTGCTTGATGTATTATTTACATTAATTAATAGATTAGTAATCAAATGAAATTAATCTAAGTATCTAACACTCTCAAGTCACAATGACTAAATCTCCATCAATTTGGAGATAGATTTATGTCGTGTGAGAAGTATTTTAACAAAATAATGCATATTCAAGCAACGACCAACACTTCTGTATTGTGGTTAATTTCAACTTTAATTTCTATGTTCATTGTTATTTCTTTCTGTTATGTCCAATGGTCCCTAGGTTTTTTTGTTCATATTTTTCCTATTTTCACAAGGAAGGGGCGGATCGGTTAGGTCTCTATTTAGACGTAGAATAAGAAAGTTATGTAGGTAGAACGCCATTCCACGTACTAAGTCATTGTGGTGATTGGTGTGGATCTAATCGTTGTAGTAATAATAATAATAATAATAACAACAACAAAATAATAATAATAATTCTTTATCCCGTCCATGGTCTGATATAAAATGAAACAGTTACCTGCAAATCTGATAAGGCAAATAAAATGAACCACTAATTGCAAGAGACAAAAAAAACGAGAAAAACAGTGATTTCAATTTCAAATGAAATGTCCTCTTGGGTGTTAATTATTTCCTTTAAATCTATTTATACTTGTTCTTATTACAAATATCAACCGCAATAACATAAATGCTAAATTTTATATTTAGACCGACTAATTATTTTATTTGTTGAATCATTTTATGTACATTATTTGGTTAAATTTGTATTTTCTACAAGTACATAAAGTTTAAACACAAAAAGATGTTGTTAAAATCTCTTATATTTCGTATTATTAATTATAGCCATTATATTCTTTGTTAATCCATTACTCATGAAATGCATTTGATTAAAAATGAGAAGCAGTCAAGGAATAGCATCATTTAGATTTTAGAGTATGCCGGGGTAAGCAAGGTTGGAGTATTTCTTTTCTTTTTTTTTTCTTTTTCATTATTCACTAATTTTTCATACAATCTTGATTAGTTCTTTCAATTTGGCTAAGGGGCACTCATAAACCCCAGAATCAGCACCTCAAATCATCAGCAAATTAAGGCTCATATATCTTTAGTTTAAAACACTAGTGTAATTAAGAAGCTTTCAAAGGTGGGGCCTAGCGATCAATGAAGTGGGTGAAACTTTAGAGTCGAGGGTTCAAAATCCCGTGGAGACAGACAAGAGTTACCCCGTGCTTATGCTGGAGAGAAGTATGGAATAGTCGATGCGTGCAAAACTGGCCTAAGCACCATCTTTATATAAATTTAGAAGAAAAAGGTCATTATAGAAGACGCCGAACCATCAGGAGCCCCAAAACTATCAACAACAACAAACCCAGTAAATTCCTATAAGTAGGGCTTGGGGAAGGTAATGTGTACGCAGATCTTAGCCCTGCCCAAGAAGGGCACATAGACTGTTTCTGATAGACCCTCGGATCAGAAACTGGACATAGCTCTATATCTCAGGAATCTGACATACAAACTGGACTTAGCTCACTTGCCTGCATTCCTATGTCCTATTATCCCCCAGCTTCAATAAAACTCTAAAACACAGAGGGAACAGGGGATTAAACACAGAGCTCATATATCAATAGTTCACACAATCCTCTCTTTTAGATAAGGGAACGAACATTTCTTCCATGTCAACATTCTTAAACTCAAACTGTATATTAACACTTAGCTTCTGGAAATGACAAGAACAAAGATCAATTCATTTGCCGAGAAAAAAATTTGTTTGCACCCATACCTAAAGATAACGGTTACACACAGTATATCAGAAATTGCCTTGGCCAGAAAAGCAAGTGTGTATCTATTGCTAGCACCTGTCTATTGCCAATGTACCATGTTTATATGCAACGGCATCAAATTCTGGGGTAAGAGCTAACAAATCATGGACAGCAAATAGTGACCCGACTACCAAGTATGCAACTGATGGAACCTCAACCAGTGGATCCAATGAACAACAGCACAAGAAATGACGTTAAACTTCTAATGTTAATAGCAGAGAATTCAAACGCTTGGCTTTCCAAATAGCAAAACCAAAGTATACAAAATCCAAATATCTGAAGCTGCATGTTTATGCATATTATGGTTTTTGAAGTTTGGACTGCAACAAGGTTGGTAAATGTTAATGCATAATATTGACTCACAATGACGAGTCAACTAAAATTATTTCAAAAGCACTATGCTGAGGATACTCGAGACTATTTTACAGATTTAAAGTCATCAAGATTTAAGGGAAGCCCCTACTTTCACGAGGTCCTCAAGTGCCTTTGAGATCTGCTCCTCTGTCAAGCCCTCCAGTCGGATGCCTCTTTCAACTCCGAGGTCTGTTACATATAAAAAAAACCATGAATATGAGGACAAAATGAGAATATACGAGGGGATAAACATTCACGACAATCTAGCAATTTGAAGGCGAAAATTGAAATAAAGTTTATCCCTGAAAAATCTAAATCTAAACTTCGTCAACTTTGTCTTTATAAGCACCCAACAAACAATTTAAAGTACTATGGAAAGGATCAGGATTAGTGGCTCATATATAACAACCCGACTTGCCGTTTTAAGGATTTAACGCTCTGTTCAGCGACTTAAGGTCTCGAGCAGCATCGTAATATGTATTATGACACGCGTGTGTGGTCGAGTTTGATTTTCGGAAGATTCAGAATTTTATTTGAAAGAACAATTCTCATTTTGAAGCTTAAATGGAAAGAGTTGACCGGAGAGTTGACTTTTGAGCAAACAACCCCGGAGTAGAATTTTGATGACGTCAATAGCTTCGTAAGGTGATTCCGGACATAGGGGTGTGTACGGATTTGGATTTGGAAATCCGTAGGACAATTCGATGCATTTTGGCGAAAGTTGGAAAAGAAGATTTTTTGGAAAATTTGACCAAAGGTTAAATTTTTGATAACGAGGTCGTATTTCGATTCCGGAAATAGGAACAACTCCATTACATAGTCAAGGAATCACGTGAAAAATTTGAAGACATTCCGGATTGATTCGATACGTTTCGTCGCAAAATATAGAAGTTGGAAGATTTGAAAACTCATAATTCGATTCGATGCGCGATTCGTAATTTCGGCGTTGTTTGACGTGGTTTGAAGCCTCGACTAAGTTCGTATTGTAGTTTAAGACATTTTGGTATATTTGGTTAAGGTCCCGAGGGCCTCGGGGGGATTCCGGATGGCTAACGGATCGATTTTGAAATTGTTCTGAAGCTGCTGAAATTCTGCTGTTTCTGGGCAGCAACTTCATCGCAGAAGCGATGGGAATGAAGCTGGGCAGGGGCTGGTCGTGCTCGCAGGTGCGAAGCAATTCACGCACCTGCGGAATTGCAGAAGCGCGAAACGAGGACGCAGAAGCGGATGCTGGCAGCTGTAGGACTGATCGCAGAAGCAGAAATTCTTTCGCACCTGCGAGCTCATCCAGTAACAATCCTAATTAACCAGAAGCTCAATACTAGCAATAAATTTTGAACGTAACTCAAATGGAATCCAGCAGGTGCGGTGAAAGTTTGTTTCGCACAAGCGACGTAGCAGATGCGATTATGTTGTTCGCAGAAGCGATTCGTGCAGAAACATAAAGCATCGAAAATCAGTCATTCTTTTATTTAGTTTTGGGATTTTTGGAGCGCGATTCTTGGGCGATTTTGAGGATTTCTTCACGACTTCAACTTGGGTAAGTGTCCTACATCTAAAAGTGATTATATTTCACAAATCCATGGTTATATTCATCGTTTATTTCGGATTTAAATGGAAGAAAGCAAGATTTTTGCAAAACTTTTCAAGAACGAAAATTTAAGATTTGGAGGTCGAGTTGTTATCGGAATTTGATAGAATTGATATGGTTGAACTCGTATTGGATTTTATGAAAATCATATCGGATTCCGAGAGGCGGGTCCCGCGTTGACTTTTAGTTGACTTTTTAGAATAAAATTTTAAGTCGACGTTATATTATCCGGAATTGTTTCCGACGAATTTTAATGAAGTTATACAATTAATTTGGATAGATTGGAGCCATCCGGAGGTCGATTCAAGCAAGAAGGCGATTTTGGAATATCGGCCTAACTTCAAAAAGGTAAGTATCTTGCCTAACCTTGATTGGAGGAATTACCCCTTAGGCATTGAGTCTTATGTGAATGAAAACCATGTACGCGAGGTGACGAGTACGTACTTGGTTTATATATGCAAATTATATCGATTAAAATTCATAGACGCCATGCCTCATTCCTTGGTTGTCGAGTTTGTATTTATATGATAATTTGGTGAAAATTTCCATTTGAATTTTTATGTGAATTCCGTGTGTTTGTTGATATGATATTTCTCGAAAATAATTATATTATGGTACAAATAATTAATAATGCAAGTTCAAATTGAGGTATTAATATATTTATCGAAACTTTGGATTTAAGAAGGTGTCATCTTATGTTTGAGTTAATTTTTCTCATCTTTGTTGTTAGTTATCGAGGTTTTAAGTACTTGGTGTGGGGCCTTGGGTTATTTTCTGTGAAATTAATTGTTTTTGTTCTATCTTTAAAATTGGTTGTGGCCTATGGGCAATTTATAATATGAATTACTATTTTGTGTTGTCTGGTAATATCTGTGTAAATTGTTGTGTGATTTGGATTACGGTTATGCGGCAGATAAGGGTGGCATTCCATTGTTTGTATGATGTGGGTATAAGGGTGGCATTTCACTGTGGTTATGTGTTGGAATATTGTCTGGGCGGAGCGATAAGGGTGCCTATTAAAATAGAGCGATAAGGGAGGCTAATATAGGATTGATACGGGTGGCTATTATAGGAGTGATAAGGGTGGTTATAGGAGAGATAAGAGGGCTATTGTCAGGGATGATATGTGGTGATGTGGGGATATTGTGTTGGTGATTTTTATGTGATGTTGTGACTTTCTGGTAATTTCTTTTATATATTGTGCAATTTATTTTAATAATCCAGTAAATTTGAGAATAGTCAGATATATGTTGAAATTATGAGCATGTGGATATTTGCCGGCGGATTATGATACGGGCACGATGTTCCGGGGATAAATGATGAATTTATTATTGGTACGTGAATTGTCCGTACAATTATGATATGAAATATGGGCTCGAGGTGCCCTGAGTAAATGATGACGATATTGGCACGTGAGTTGTCCGCGCGGTTGTGATAGAAATACTGGTACGAGGTGCCGTGAAAATATGAAAATGGGTTGAGACCCGTATTTTTATGATTTTGAAATGAGGTGTCACAGGGTGACTTTTATTTGAAAGAATTATACTCAAAATATATTTATCGAAAGATATTATATCCTAAAGATTTATAGGCTAAAGATTTATATTTGAAGGACTTGATTAATTGGTCGTGCATGTATTCATTATTAGCTGAGCAATATTTATGGTGTTCTCGTTGCTCTGCTGTTTATATCATTGGTTGAATATTGTTGCCCTCATTGTTATTGTTTCCTATTATTTTTATATGTTATACTGCACAGGTTATTTGACTAGTGAGTGTCTTGACTGTACCTCGTCACTACTCCACCGAGGTTAGTCTTAATACTTACTGGGTACCGCTGTGGTGTACTCATACTATACTTCTGTACATTTTTGTACAGAGCTAGGTATTGGAGATATCAGACTCGGACAAAGTTACAGTGTGATCACAAGGATTCAAGGTAGAGCTGCTTGGTCGTCGCAGTCCCTTGGAGTCTTTCCCTTTTATCGTACTGTCAATTATTATTCGAGAAGTATTGTATATTTAATTTCCTTCAGATCATTTCGTGTATTCATTTAGAGTTTGTGACTCAGTACTACCAGTCTTGGGAGGTTGTATCTTTAATTCCGCTGTTGATTTCGATTATCTATTTAAAAAAAAAGGCTTGAATTGTTATTATGAACAGTTTACTTAGTTCACGACGCCTGTGGTGGAATTTTGGGTCGTGACATCATATCTAAAAAACTAAACCATTCGCAGATTTTTTCCACTATGCTCAAACTTTATCTAAAACCATCAAACTCCAAAAATTTCCAAATACTATTTCATAACATATAATTTTTGTATTTTACCAAGCAGACAACTATAGATAGGGCGCAATGAAAGAATAAGATCTATATACGCCATACCATTAGTTTGAAATATGTTTTAGTCATGTTAGTACATTTACTCTAAGTCCTATGCTTTCTAGCAATCTTTTACCTCTGTCAGAGATTTATATACCAGTAGAAAACAATAGATAACTTCTAGTACTTTTTTATTATATTTTGTATAATATTGGCCGAAGAGGATTTAAAATGGAAAAACATGGACAGTTTGAGTAGCTTATGATGCCCAACTTGTTTGGGACGGAGACATTAGTTGTTATTGTATCAGTTTGAGTAGCTTATGATGCCCAACATGTCCTAAAGTCGGTAACTTTCTAAGTTAACATTTCATATGTTAAATTTAGCATCAACGTCCTAACCTGGTCATATGTTAACCAAGTACTTATCCACAAATTTTAAGTTTTAACTCAAGCAGCAATTTACTGAGATTTACAAATGCATAAACTAAGAGAATTTTCCCCTTAAAAAGATCAACTGAAAGTAAAAAAACAATGTAACAAGGAGAAACTGCACAAACTAAGGGAATATTCCCCTTACTAGATCAACTGAAAGTAAAAAACAAAGTAACAAGGAGAAAATGCATAATACAAATCACATTCAAATAAGTCTCGGACTCAATTTTTTCCCAAGAAATCAAAGACCCACTTCAATTATCCCATTTAAAACCTAAATAAGAATTAGAAACACAAAATAACAAAGCAAATATTAGAAGAAAAAATAGGGCGAGGAGATACCATATCTGGCCCAAAGCTGAGGCTCAATAGAATTGGCCTCACGAATCAAGATGGGTAATTTGGGGTTATGGGTCTTGAGATCTCTGTAATTCTTCTCAATAAACGACCTGTGGAATGTTAAAAGTAAATTACATTTGAGAGAATCAGTAAAAAAACGAAGAAAAAATGGAGTGAAAGAGAAGGAAAAAAAAAGGGGAAGAAACCTCGTGGCAGTACTTTCAGCAGAGGATGGAGAAAACAGGATGCGAAGCTCCTTCAGATTACGAGAGAGATTTGCTCTCCACGCCATTTTCTTCTTAATCTAAACTTTCTAACTATTCTCTCCTACTTTCACTGTTTCACATCAGTTCTGGTATTTTGTATTCTTTAATGTTGTGAGGAGTACATTTTCTTTTGGGCCACATCGTTTGGGCCAATTTATTTATGGGCCTTTTATGGGGAAAATATAGTAAAAATGACTGCATAGCCGTTGTAAAAATAATAGCCGAAAAAATATATACAATTTGTATATATTTTGTGTATATATATATATTATGTATGCTATATATAAATTTTATAGACTTTTTGGCTATCAAATGTAAACTTTCTAGCGCGGGCTAAAAGTGATAATACTCCAAAAATAAAAAATAGCCAAGTTTTACAACTGGTAATTGAAAATTAACTTCAGTTTCAAAAGTAATCAAATTTTAGTCACTTTTTCATGTAAAGATAAAATCTGAACAAAAACGCCCTTAAATATCTGGAAATATTCCAGCATAATTTGTTGGAGTTCGAATTTTTTTTACATATGAGCTTCAGCATAATGTGTTGAAATCTCATGAGGTGCTGGAGTTCCAACATAATACACGGAAAGTTTATATGCAGGAGATTCATGATCCAATATATTGTGATGGAACTTTCTATGTGCTGGAGTTCCAACATAACATGCTGGAAGTTTATACGTAGGAGCTCCATAATTTCCGCATATTATGCTGGAACTTTTCGTGTTTCAGCAAAACAGTAGCTATTTTTCAATGACTTTGCAAATGCTGACTTTTTTTATCACTATTCCATAAACTGGATAGCCCGTGCTATTTTCACCCTTTTTATTACAACTCGGCTAGTTTTTTCCTATTTCTAAATCTCAAAAATAATTACTCAGTTCGTATCAATTTATATATGATAGTATTTAACTAGACATAGTGTTAAAAAAAATGTTGAAAATTATATCTAACACAAGTTATAAGTATTTATGTGGTTATCAATTATCTCATTAAGGTTAAAATAATAATTATACTATTAAAATATTTTTAATAAAAATGCATCATTCTCTTTTGAATAAATTAAAAAGAAATGTGTGTCACATAAAATGAGACGGAGGAAGTAGTAAGTATATACTCCATCATTTCTAATTCATGTGAACCTTTCTGTTTTTTTAGAGTCAATTTGACTAATCTTTAAAGCTAAATTGGATTAGATTTAACAAGCTAAAATTTAAATATTCAAAAATTATACGAGAAGTACTATAAATTGCAATTCTTTTTATGTAACTATAATAAAAATATATATTTTTAAAATATTGGTTAATATTAACAAGACCAACCTCTCAAGAAACAATTACATCGCTTAATTGAGCATTTAGTTCATCTTTGTGCATATACCGAGGTACATACCCTCTGAGCTAGTATCTCTGGCAGCAAAGAGGATATTCTTATGTAAATTGACCACATACAACAAAAACTAAAGTTCTCAAAAATAAGGGAATCGGAGCTTTTATTTACGTATCATAAACAAGTGGCAAGATTAATGAGAATTTAAGTTAAGTATATACTTTTGGTGTAAAAAATGTTGTTAGAATAATTTGGTCTTCTATTAGCAGATTTTCAGCATCTTTTCCAAGTTATCAGTCAACACTTATTATAGATAGTCACCACTCACCTACAATTGTTTTTACTGTACTTTAAATAACTTGATGATAATTGTTTCAGCTGTTGCAGCTTCTTCAAGATTTTCGTTCACTTTCTAATTAATTGGAAGATTAAACGCAAGATCTTACGTCTCATTTTTAGGACTTTTTTTTGGTTCAATTACAATTTAAATATTCTCTTTCTCATTTCTTGATAAAATAAGTGACTTTTTGATTAATGGACTCGTATAATAATTTGTTATCCTAATTGACTGATTTCTAGGCAAGAGCCCAAAAAACGGGAGAAAAGAAGAAGAAGAAGTAATTGGTTTGTATCTGCTACTTACCTAATCAACATCTCGACATAAAATTGGTTTTGCAATCTTCAACTAATGCACTGGAAAGAGTGAAAAGGTTATTATTACCTAATCCATATATATGATCAACTCCTCTTATACCGAATCATACACTCTGAAAAAGTGTTGAAATATCTCTCCATTTTAAGCATATATATATAGCCACAACCAATTCGTTATATGCATCAAATTCCGAAGAATCATTTTTTGAAGCATCAAACGCCAAAAACATCTCTCTTCCATCAATCTTTCATGGCAACTTCTAAATCCAAACATTTTCAACTCAAAGCCATCTTTACATTCTTTCTCGTTCTAGCTCTCACAATCACCTCCACCACTGCGCGTAGAATCCTCGACGAGGAGCCCACCACTCCCATCGTTGCTCCTGAAGCTCCTGTTGCAGACGAGGCCCCAACAACTTCAGGGGTAGTCGTAGGTACAGGCGTTGCAGCTCCTGTTGGTGCAGGAGCGGCTCCTGGTGTTGCAACTCCCGCTGGTGTAGGTGCTGGTATCGTAGCACCTGTTGGTGCAAGAGCTACAACTCATGTCGGTGCAGGTGCTGGTGTTGCAGCTCCTGCTAATGTAGGTGTTGATATTGCAGCACCTACTCGTGCAGAAGCTGCAGGTGTTACAGCACATGTAGGTGATGCAGGAGCTGCAGGTGTTGCAGCACCTGTAGCTGGTGCAGCAACTGCTGCGACAACTGGTGGAGCTGTAGCAGGTGGAGCTGGCGAAGATGATCATATATTTTCCTTTTTCATGCATGACATACTTGGAGGATCAAACCCTTCAGCAATAGCAGTAACTGGCATTGCGACAAACCCTTCACTGAGCGGACAAGTACCCTTCGCAAAGCCAAATGGTGCAGTTCTAGCAGTAGACAACGGTGTCCCGGTAAACAGCAACAACAACGGAATCATCAGCAACAACAACATCCCTTTTCTCACAGGCCTAAGCGGAACCACATCTAACGTTGTTCAAAATAACGGAAACAACAACATCATCGGTGGAGGTGCCGGTTTCCCAGCCCTTAACATGGCTCAGTTAGGATCAGGAATCACGTTCCAAAAACTCATGTTCGGTACACTGACAGTGTTCGACGACGAATTAACAGAAAGTCATGAACTTAACTCTGGCCTAGTTGGTAAAGCACAAGGATTTTACGTTGCGAGTTCAGAAGATGGAAATAGTCAGACTATGGCTTTTACAGTGATGTTTCATAGTGGAAGCTATAGTGATAGCCTTACTTTCTTTGGAGTACACAGGACTAGGGTTTCCGAATCACATCTTGCTATTATGGGCGGCACTGGAAAGTATGTGAATGCTAAGGGATTTGCTATAGTCAAGACATTTCCAGCTGCAAACCAACAAGAAACTGATGGTGTGCAAACTCTGCTTCACATTACTGTTTATCTTGCTTACTAGTGTGTTGTAGTAATTTATATTGCTTTGTTGTGTTGTGCTTTATTAAGAGATTTGTATCAGATGTTTGAAACTTGGTGAATTTTTTTTGAAGTTTATTTAATTAGTACCAGTTTGGTTCTTGTGTTCCATAATCTGCAATGAATTGAGCCTCAAAGATCGCTTATGGGCCAAACAGACTATCAATTCTGCTCTCAATTTTAGTGGGAGAAATTCAAAAATAACCAGATTTTTAAGTGGTTATTCAAAAATAGCCAAAAGTAATTAAATAGTTACTTTTCGGATAAATCTGAATGAAAACACTGTTCAAATTCCAAAAATTACTCTAGCATAATATACTGGAACTGCAAAGTATACTGACACTCTAGTATATTATACTGGAGTTCCAGCAAAGTATATCGGTCCAGTATAATATGCTGGAAGTTCATACACAGGTCCTCGAATCTCCAGTATATTATGCTGTAACTTTTCCCGTGTCGGAGTTCCATCATAATATGCTGAAAGTTCACACGCAGGTGCACCGAACGCCAATATATTATGCTGGACCGGTCTCTATTGCAACAAAATAATAGCTATTTTTCAATGACTTGGCAAACGTTGGCTATTTTTGAATCACCGGCCCCAAAAACTGGCTAGCCCGGGCTATTTTACAATTTTAATAGCCCTATTCAGAGTACTCTACAAAACACGATTAAGGGCATCTTTATACAAATAGCCGACCGGATTCACTGTTTAATTTTTCTAGCCAGTATACATAGATTGTATATTGATTATACATAATTATACACATGTTACAGAATTATACATGTATTATATAGGACAAATGGCATTGCATGGCCGCTCTCAAAATAATAGCCAAATACATATATATATATATATATATATATATATATATATATATATATATATATATTATACACTTATTCGACTACTAAATATAAATAATTTGTGGCGCGGGCTAAAGTTAAAAAATCCAACTATATATCCGTTAGTTATTTTTTGTTTAAACAGTCGGGTGGACGACAATTTAAGGTAAGCTAATTCTTTGATGGAGGTGGGCTGTTTACTAGATCTAGACTGGAATTGCGTATAGGTGAACTATAGGCCCATATTATAAATATACTGCTTGTTTTATGGGAAATTTTCATAATTACATATAAAAATCATAAAATATTCTATAACTTACAACTTTTAAATAAATAACATATTCTACAATATAATCATAAATAAAGAAGACCCATAAAAAAGGAAATTGATTATGAACCACACTAAATTATCCCTAAAAGCCCTCCATTCGGTTAAATGTAGATTATCAAACGACACGAGCATCTTCCTTGGCCGCGATAGGTACTCCATTTTGGTATATTTTCATTCTCACATTCCTTCTCTATCTTTGATACGGAGTCTTGAGTCTTGAATGAACAGGGAGTTCAAGATGTTTAATTGACTTATATATTAGACATGATAAAAGAAATTACTAAAGTAAAGGTAGAAAAGTTAGTTAAATAAAAAATATCAAATAATTAATTCAACCTTTGCATATTTTAGTACGTTGATTTTTTGAAAGTTATGTAAGTTGAATAAATAGGAAGGATACCAACATTTTGAAACATTTCAAAATAGAAAGAGTGTTATACGAATTTGGAGCGGATGAAATATCTTATTTTATTCCTTTTAAATAAAGGTTATGAGATGATCAAGAGGAGGAAGTAGACCATATGGGAAGGTTAAGGAAGTTCTTGGTGGAGTTGGAGTTGAATATTGATCCACTATTTTCTTTTTATAAAAATAAAGAATAATCATTTTTTGTAAAATATAAAGAATAATCACCTATTAACCGAATATTATCAATTTCCTAGAATTGTAGTTGTAATCACTAGAGCGTATTTCTCTTCACATCACTTAAGTGTTGTCTATGTTCAGTTTCACCCAATGTCATCTTTTCTTCTACCTTTAACCTCCTCACTATTCACAAGCTGAATCCTACCATTAAAAAAATTAAGAAAAATTAATGACATTCCCATAATCATCTAACTAATATTCCCTCCATCTCAAATTATTTGTCATGTTTCTCCTTTATACGCCCCTTAAGAAAATATTAAATAGAAAAAGTTTTTGACCATTTTACTTTTATTTATGTCTTAAAATACAATCTCTCTTCTTAATACTTTCTCATAATTAAAGTATTTGTATTCTTCAAGAACAATTAATATTAAAGTTAGAATAGGAAAAAGAATTAATTTACTCTTAAATTTCTAAAATTTAAAATAATTATTTTTAAAAATCATGATAGATAATTTGAGACAAAAAAAGTAACTGTATCGGCTGGTGCATCACAGTCAATGGAGTGACTATTCATTTTTCTGTTTGACAAAAGGCATGTTTGGTAATTCAATACCAAATCTGCTTCCTAATAATTACACATTACCACGCACTGTAATTAATCAACCACTGTAATGAAAAAAAAAACAAAAAGTAAGAGATGAAACACGTAAGACATGAAATTAATAAACCAAAAGAAATGTAACAAGGAGAAAAAAAGAAAGAAAAAGGAGGCAAAAAAAGGCCCACAGCTTTAATCGCGTGCTCAAGGATCAAATAATTTCTGTACGACCCACATATTCAAATAAATAAATCTTCTTTTTAATTAAATTGGATAAAGTATATTAATCAAATTTTTAGCTATAATAATGAATGAAGAAAATCCGTTGTCGCACTTTCCATCCAGAGGAGCAAACGCTAGAAAACATCTAAGGACAAGAAATTCCTTTCTAGGTTGTATAGTTGGATATATGTCTGTATTTGTAACCCTACCAAATATTTACGAGATAATTATTAAAGTAAAGTTAATTATTGAATATTCATAACATTATTTTGTTTTGGATTAGAATAACATGATTTTTACTTGTGATTAATTTGTAAATGCTTCATTGAGTTAATTTAGCAGTACACAATTCCAAGAAATCCGCTTTCAGTTAATCCTGATCACCTTATACATCAAGAAAAGATTTTACTAATTAAACAACTTTCATATAGATTAATTATTTAAAAATTTACTAGTGAAGAAATTTTATTATTCAACTTAACGAGGAATTTAAATTCTATTTGTGTATATCTTCAAACCTACCTCTAACTTATAATCACGAGCGGAGCTAGGTAGGGGAAAGGTAGGGAGCCAAAATTATATTGTATATAAAAGATTAAATTTTTTTTCATATATATATATTAGACGTTGAACCTCTTTAGCTTCTTTGCGTAATTATATTTTTTTATTTCTTTTTCGGTCCAACTCTTCTGACTCCGTTTTTTTATGAAGGGAAAAGAAAGGAAAAAACTCTTTATTTTTTAACACATGCAAGTACAAAACTTTATATTAATCATGACAATGTGGACCAAAAATCCAGATTTTTTTTAAAACACAAGATCAGTTAAAGGATTGTGGTTAGTTAAAAAAAGGATCACACAGTCAACTTTGATAGAATTTATTGTAATGCTAATCACTAAGCAATCTCAGAATGTAATTATGATATCTACCTTTAATATCCACTTAAATATTTCCGAAATCAAATTGGACCTACCAAAGGAAAAAACATTACTCCCATTTTGCAAGTATAATCATTACAACCATTTGCTAAACCATAAATTAAGTTAAGGGTAATGACAGTTTTCACTTTTTAAAGACAGTTAGATATGTTTAGCAATAGCAATTCTGGATAAATTGCATGTGGTCTAGCACTAATCGAATTAATTTACTCCAAAAATCTTGACTGTGCATTTGACATTTTGATCCAGAATTATGTATTTGGTTGTTAAAAAAGCTACTCGAGCTGATTTATTCGAGATTTGTTAAAGAAAGCTGATAATACCAAATTTTCTGCTATTCTGGATGATTTATTTTAGTCATTATCTCGCACTCTCTTTATACTTTTTCCAACCTCTGAACCAAATTTTCTGCTGCTCTTTTGGTTGATTTATTTGAGTCCTTGTTCCAAACACTATATATACACCAAATTTTCTTTTCCTTAACATCACTCATTGACATTGTTATCAATTAGTATAGCATGTTATCAATTAATTAATGGTAATGTCAAGACCCAAAATCCACTATAGGTCGTGATGGAGTCTAACGCCGCCGTGAGACAAGCTAACAGTGCTTAATCAACTTAGTTACTCATTTTATTATTTTTGAAATCATGAATCCCATTAAATAAGTAGAGTAAGGTCTGGTACTCGCAGAAAACCCGTGATTTATTTTTTTTTAACTTCCAACTTCCGTATAAAATATAAAATAGTGATTACTTGAACTACAATAATAATGAACATCCAATAGGAACCTCAAAACCTGGTGTCACAAGTGCATGAGCATCTACTAAGGAGTACAATATAATACAACATGTCTGGAATACAAGTTAGACAGGAGAATATAAATAACTCTGATGGAGACTCTATATGCTGCGGATCGTAACATGGAATGCAGCTCACTGTAAATTCCCCGCAACAGTCGTGCCCTTGTGCCCAAAAGACCACAAGACATGTATATATACCTGCGCAATAAGTGCAACAAGTGTAGCATGAGTACGTAAATCAACACGTAACCAGTAAGTATCTATCCTAACCTCGGAAAAGTAGTGACGAGAGGTCGACGCCGACACTTAGTCCAATAAGCAGTATGCTAAATCCTAAACAGAAATGAAGCACAACGGTAACAGTAGGATGAACGATAACTAGCATAATCTTTCAAAATTTCTTTTAACAATATAAACTTCTCAATCTCGTATTCTATCTCAACAACTCGAAAAATATCAAGTGCCAATATCAAATAAACACCATATAAAATGTAGGCATCAGTGGAAGGAATCTCGTGAATATTCAGACTGCTAGCGATATAACGCACGATTATGCTGAGGTCGTACGACCCGATCCCACAAGAAATATGATATTGTCGGGCGAATGACCCGATCTTATAAGGAATATGATATTGTTGAGGCGAACGGCCCATTCCCATAATAATGTGTACATTGTCGAGGGTCGAGCGACACGAACCATAGATGCATATATTATACTGCCCAGGCAAACACCCCGCTCCCATAAGAGTGTGGTACAAAATTCTGCTGAGGCGAATGACCCGATCCCATTAGAATAAGAAACTTTCACGAGTCCTTGACCCCACTCACGAATATACGTGTGAGTTATGAAATTTAAGGAAAACTTTGCAATGAGTACGCACCACGCGGGAGAAATTCATCTGGGAAGCACAAATTATTCCGTTGATTATCAAGTAGCTCGTCACATCTCTACAATAGCGAATCTATCACCATATGCAGGTCTAGTCTCAAGTCATAACGCGAAATAAAGGAATTAAACGAGCAAAGATAACTCAAATAGTACAATTATAGCATGGCATGAACCTAAGTTTACCGGACATAAACAGAAATTCTAGCATACGCACGAACACCGGTCACCTCATACTTGCGTAGCTCCCACAACATGTAGCACATAAGAATATAACTCCTACGGGGTAAATTCCCTCTCACAGGGTTAGACAGGAGACTTACCTCGCTCCGAAGTTCCATAACCAGCTCAAACGCCACTCTTACACCTCAAATCGATGCACGTCGCTCCAAAACTAGTCAAACAATGTGCAAACCAATAACAATATACTTTAATACTCATAATAAATTAATTTATAACAATTTGCAACTCCGCTCGAAAAGTCAATAAAGTCAACCTTCGGCCCACATACCCGGATTCCAAAAATTTTAAAAGATAAACTTTACCATATACGAACTCAAATATATGATTTATTCTCAATTCTATGCCTAATTTCATGGTCAAATTCCATGCTTAATTTCGTGGTCAAATTCTAAAAATACCAAATTCTAGGGTTTCTTCAAAATCTCACAATTTTCACCAATTTCCATATTCAAATCCCTGTAAACTTCATGCATAATTCATGTATTTAATTCACAATATGTAGAAGTCACTTACCTAGTGATGGATGACGCAAAAGCTCCTTCAAGATCGCCCCAAGCCCGGCTCCCATGGAAGATTTGAGATAAAATAAGCCAAATCCGTTTTTTGCAATTTTATACACTGCCCAGACGACCTTCATCGCGAACACGAAAATCCCCACGCGTTCGCGAAGCACATCCAGCTTCAGCTCCCAAACTCCTCCGCGCGAACGCGAGAAAGGGCACCCGAACGCGAAGCTTTACAAGCTTCGCCATTGGGAACGCTTGTGCCCTTCCACGAATGCGAAGACCAAGTCAGCCACCAGGCCAACATCTTCATCACGAGCGCAAATGTCGAATCGGGAACGCGGAACCTTGCTCCCCAAACCTTCGCGAACGCGTGACCACAGTTGCGAACGCGAAGCACAAAAAATCCAGCAGCCATGATCCTTCTTCTCGATGAACAACACCTAAACCAACAAGAGCAGCAACAAATTATGGAGAAATGACCCGAAACACATACGAGGCTCCCCGACACCCCGTTCAATCACACCAACAAGTCTCACTCGAGGCCTCAAATCACATCAAACAACATCAAAATTACGAATCGACGATCGAAACCTTTCTTTAAACTTTCAAACATTCAAACTTTGCCGAACGCGTCCGAATCACACTTAAACATCCCGGAATGACGTCAAATTTTGTGTGCAGGTCACAAATCACGATACGAACCTATTCCAAAGCTCGGAACCCCAAACTGACATCGATATCACCAAAGTCCACCTCAAACCAAACTTAAGAAATTCTAAAACCTTCAAAATGCCAACTTTTCACAATAAGAGCCGAAATGTTCCCGAGCGACCCGTTACTCAACCCGAACATACGCCCAAGTCCAAAATCATCATACGTACCTATTGAAACTTTCAAACCCCAATTCCGAGGTCGTTTACTCAAAAGTTAAACCTTAGTCAATTCTTCCAACTTAAAGCTTCCGAATTTATTTTTTCCATCCGAATTAACCTTGAACTTCCCGAAATTCAACCCCGCCCACGTATACAAGTCATAATACATGAAATGAAGCTACTGAAGGCCTCAAACCGCCGAACGACACGCTAGAGCTCAAAATGATCGATCGGGTCATTACATGTAATCATAAAATATATCTATAATAATCTTGTAAATAATCTAATTTTACAAATATGTTTTATATTATTAGTGTGTAGAACTTAAACTCATCCGCAAGAGATTTAATTCAAGAAAAAGAAAAGCGTTTCGCCTGACATCTTGAAATCGAAGATCAAGAAACAGATTCACAAATTACAAGTCACCAGTTATTTATGTTGTAATTAACAAGTTATCACAAGGTACAAATTTGACAAGAAATAAGGAGTTCAAACCCTTTTCTCTCCCAAAAAATGACAATATGCTGCGAAAAGTTCCAAAGCCAATTTAATATCGAAGATAAAAAATATGGAGTACGTTGTTGTAGGAAAAGTAAAATCCATCTACTAGACACTGTCCGATGTACTAAATTTCCACAATGCACATGATTCGGAAAAGGGTCGGGCCATAAGGGTTTACTATACACAACTTTATTCTGCATTTCTACAAAAACCTGTTTCTACGCCTCGAACTCGTAACCTCCTGATCACATGACAACAATTTTACCAATTACATCAAGGCTCACCTCCCGTATGCGAGACACTGCAGCAGAATAATTTTGGTATCATGAATGTTCAGGCCCCGGAAAATCTAGTGCCTTTTGCAGTAAAATATCATAAATTAGTAAAACCAATGAGGTCGAATAATTATTTTAATTAGAGAGCAATCTTGAAATAAACACTTTATCACGTGAGCTCCAACGGGTTATTCGCTTTGTTTTAGTTGAATTAATTCCTGAATTAGCTCATCTTTATTTGTCTTAGTTTGTCCTAATATCTAACCATTTCCGTCATTAATTGTTGGATTTGACCCTTGCTTTGTCTTCATCCAATTGTACTCCTGAAATTTGGGTCCCAAATCCGGGTCATTAGTCTTTAACTTTTTTCTTTTAAAATTTTATTCAGATAATATAAGGTAAATACAATTATTATAGCTCAATTCTTGAGACAGAAATCGGAATGTTTGGACTTCAAGAAAATCTGTGCAGGGGAATCTCTGATGATAGAGCAGACTATGTGTGCAAATGTGTAGTTTTTTCAAAATTCACATCTAATCGCCATTATAATCTCCAAAACTAGAATACTCAAGAATAAAAGAGTTGCATGAAATTATTTCCCAGTTTAAAAGTGAAAAGATTTTATTTCACTAGAAGATCACCTAAATGATAATTGCATTAATCATCCAAAAAAGAAGATAGAATTAGTAATATAAAAAATAAAATATGTTTTTGTGCTATCAAGATGAATGTATAATCATGTCATATAATTTTTTAAATGATCAGGAAAATCGCATTTTAAATACTATTTAATAACAAGATATTCTTACGCTACATTTGGTTGGGTTATAAATAAGAAAGAAAGAGGAATGGAATGTAAGGTCAAAGGAAGTAAATTAAAGAGGAACGTTTAGCCTCTATCTCACCAACCTAGCAAAAGAGGGCAACTCAGTACACAACATATTCTGTGTTCACACAAGATTCGAGAAAACGTCGTATTTTAAGAGGTGTAACATAGACAACTTACAATAATACAAACATTAATGACTGTTTTCATAACTCGAACTCATAACTTATGACTTATAGGTTACATAAACAACTTTACTGACTCACCAAACTACAACAACAATAGAAAAGCTTATCCCAATTTCAAAATAGGTACATGAGATTGGAACTTGGAGGTAAAGATTGATGGATACTTTAGTGAGGAACAAATATCAAAGCAGACAAGAAAGGCTACTTTCGGTTAGTCTTATTTGACCTCCATGGCTATCATATAGTATATGAAAATTTCCGAACAGTCAAGTCCTGTGGGCAATGATATGGTAATAATAAGGTCTACTTAATTAGTCTTCAAATTTTCCCACATTTGCTGCTGTTAATGCTCCTAATCATTCATTCCAAAGGTCACAAAAATATATATATTTTTTAAAAAGACTAACTGACTTATATACCGATGTATTTTGCCACTATCGGTATATTTTAACCTATTCTACTGGAGTATCTATTTAATCTCAGATTATTGATTTCACTTCTAGTGAATATAGTTACTTATAGTTATCTTTTAGATGATTTGACAATTCAAATTTTTGTATACTGTCGATGTATATTAAACTCAAAAATAACATTGTCTACCGCTTACCTACCCAGTAAAGCTTAAAACATAAAAGAAAAAATAAAAGCAGAAAAGGAAAAGTGCAAACATAACTTTAGAGGTCCAGATGAATCCTGTGTCCCCTAAGGTTTACAATATTCATCAATTCTTATGGGCCCTTTGTGTAGCCATCTTTTACTTTTCCAACTTATACTGTAACTTATTTTTCTCCTTTTAATAATATCTATAAGAGGCGGAGCCCGAAGCAACGTCAAAGTTGTTTTTGTGTGACCTAAAAATTACAGGTTCGAGTTCTGAAATTAGCCATTGATGCTTGCATTAAGGTATGATATCTACATCACATCCCCTTGAGGTGCAGTCCCTCCCTGTACCCTGCATGGACGCATGATACTTCGTGCACCGGGTTGCTCTTTTTTAATATCTCCTAGTATTCCATCTACTGCAAGTCTACCACTAGCTACTTTATAAGCTCATCACTTAGCCTCAGTTTTGAAAAAAAATCTTTCCTATAGTATTCTCCTCCTTCCATCCTTTCTCATAACTTAATGCAATATTCTAACTAGGCTATTTTCAACCTCTCCTCTGAGTTTTCATTATTTTCTTGGCCTAAAAAAAAATGAAATCCATAGATTTGTTCTGTGCTTCTCCTGCTTCTACAGCCATATGTTCAAGCATGGATCAACGTACTATGGTTCGTCGCGGCATTAGGCATCTTGATCGTAAAATTGATCGATTAGGTGACAGTCCAAAAATCAAAATACCAGTAGTCCCTTGTTCTTCTTCTCAACTTCCATTTGATCCTAAGAATTATTATCAAAAGGGTAGAAAAAGCTCTAGTAAACCAAGTGAATTACGTCGAAAAAGCTCAGCTGATATTACTGACTTAGCTAATTCTAGTCCTCCTAGTTATTCCTCTCGGTATTTGTTAAGTGATACTCCATTAATAGATTTCTTATCATCAGATAGTAGTTCTGGAGATGCTCAAGCTTTGGTTCCTAGCAAACCCTTAAGGGCTAAAAGCACAAATGAACGTCTAATGTATCGATCTTCATCGACTCGTTCATCAGTTGAATCCCCAGTCTATAAACCTTCACCAGCTTATTCAAAGGATTTGTGTGTCTATAAATCATCATCGACTCGTTCTTGTCCCCGTGAACAGGTTTACTTATTTACTTTTGCATTTTATTATAGTAACACGTTGTGTTATGAGTCTCGTGTAAAGATTTTTTACACAATCAGTATAGTTTAACATATTATAGCATGTTAGTTGCTAACGTTATTCAATTAACTATTTTGTACTTATTATACAAGATTTATTTGTGTATAAAACTTAAACTCTCTCTTTTTGAACGTTTGATAGGTTGTGGAATTGATGGTGTCAATTCACTGCAAAGGTTGTGAAGGGAAAGTAAGAAAACATATCTCCAGAATGGAAGGCAAGTAAAATAATACTACTAAATTTTGTAGATCTTTTTTCCTTTTCTATTTTTCTAGTTTCTTCAATGCTAGTACGTAATATTATTGATTAGGGATATAGATTATCCAATTAACGGAAAGTAATACTTTTGAATTAAAATATGCAGGAGTGAAATCATTTAATATAGATTTCCCTTCAAAGAAAGTTACAATTATCGGCGATGTGACTCCACTAGGAGTATTGGCAAGTATATCTAAGGTGAAGAAAGCACAATTTTGGCCATCTCCAACTACTTCTTCATCCTCGTCCTCGTCCTCATCCTCGTCCTCGTCTTCTCCAATGATCTGAACAAAAGATACTGATTAATTACTGATGTATTAGTTTCAAAATATTCTATAACGAGTATGTTTCGTTTAAAAATGTCTAAATTAGCCGTTAATGGTGTATTTCTTGCATTATTATATGTGGTGGACTTGTAAATATTGTGTTATTACGGTGCTACTTAGTATCTTTTGTATTGAAAAAGAATAGAAAGCTAAAAAGAGTTTGTTTGATTCTCTTGTGTTCTGTGATGATAATTTCTTGGAACAAACGAAAACAATGAACCTTTGAATATTTTTGGAAGGGCCGCCTTTATTCTTTCTCTTACTTTTCTATAATTTTCAAAACTCATTATAAGGCTGGCATGTTTGTCTCTAGGAATGTCCTATTGTTTACAACTTTCCAGATCACTTATTTTTACGATTATCGAGCAGTTGCAGAACATTTGACCAAAGATGAAGACTGAAAATTTACCAACACTCTTGAATTTGAAATTTTGAAAGGACAAAATGTTAAGCGCTCGTATGGGTATAGATTTTGGCAATTTGTTTTGAAGAAAAGTTTGAAAACAATGTTTGTTCAGGAAATATGATCGTTTTTTTTAAAAAATTAAAAATTGAAAAGATTTTTCAAGTTCCCAAAAAATAGTTTAGGACAGTTTATGAGTGAAAATTTGCCTTTCACTCACAAAACTTCAATATTTTTTCAAATAAGATGCATGTCCAAACACAATTTCAAATTTTAAAAATTATTTTCAACACAACTTCAAAAAATCACTTTTCAAGTTTCATCCAAATTTATGTTCAAAAGCCAGCTAAAACTAAGTGGGAGTGGTACATGATCAAGGGAGGATTTACGGTGTTGGTTATGGATTTACGTGAATTAGCTTTTGCCCTATATATACTACTATATATTAAAAGATCTACTAAATATATATAAATATATTATGAAGTCAATTATTATTATAGTATATATTAACGTTTGATGTTCCTAATATTCAAATTCTGAATTTATCTTTGTATGATATATATATTTTGGATTGAAAATAATTATGTGTGCAATTGAGGAGTAATATGATAACCAAGTGCAACTGCAGATGTATGATTGCGAGAATTTGATGATGAGGAACGTCATATTATCATATTAGAACCGCACGCGTTGCCAAATGATGGTTCACGTTTTGGTAGAAACACGTCAAAATTATAAGGTTTTAAACATTATTGATGTTCCATTTTTCGATATTTCGGACATGCCTGTGAAAGTGGCGTGGCGATTATTGTGTCTAGGATGACAAATATAAAAGGTTTTTGAAAGAACCAATAAAAAACCAGACCTGTTGTAAAAATAAAACTATTTTTGGATTCTCATAGACGGGCTTCTATTCATATATTTAAGCAAAAACGACTAGGTAATTTTTTTCCACCAGTAAAAATTACTTGGAACAGGAAGATAGTAGATACACGCTGAAATTTACTTGAATATATACCTTAACTCTTTTCTTGAATCATGATGCATTATTATAAGATGCATGAGGGGACGTGTTTCATTAAATTGTCAAACTTTTCTCTCTGTTTTTCAGTAGAATGACCATACCCATATTTATTACAAGGATGTACTAACACATCAAATAGGCTCTTTGCTAACATTTCATATGGAAGGGATGCAGTACTAGTTGATAATGTTGCATACTTGCATATAACGTTTCATCGGTATACAAATTCAATGTTACCTAAATAAGTATGTTCTCGTTCCAAGTGCATAGCATAGCCTCAATTCAATCACTACGACAGAGAGATTTGACCTACCAACTACAAGTTCGGGTGCAACAACGATATTCAATTTAAATCTTACCTAAACAAATAGGTTTTTGTTCCAAGTACTCTGTATAGCCTCAATTCAATCATTTCGATAGAGAAATTTGACCTACCAACTACAGGCTCGGGTACAAGAACGATATCCAGTGCTTGGTACGGTGCTACCCCTCACCCTCTAAGTCTTCTCTTTGTCTATGGAAAGATTCCATTTCTTTCCTTTCCTAGCATATTCAGTGTGGTCATGTATGCAATGAAATTGACCTCCTATAGCTAGTTGGATCCAGGTGGTAATGCAAATAAATTAAAGTATATGAAATCCAACTTGAAGAAGACAAGAAGCTTCTCTTCTTTGGAGCGAGGACTTGAATGTTCAGTCATAATCATGGCTTCTTCTTTTTGGGATTGTCTATTACAATAGTACCAGCAAAGCACCACTTTCTCTGTAACTTTGTTTTCAGTTTTGTATTAGGTGGCCTTATTTTGCTTTTGGAGCTTTAGCCTCTTTCCATCAACGGATTGAAGGGGAGACTTGGAGCAACGAAAAAGTTATCTACGTGTAACATATATGTTAACAGATTCGAACCGTGAAAGTACGTAGCCATGTATGCTTGCATTAGGGTAGACTGTCCATCTTCAAATTTTACGTGAATATAAAATACTTTGTGCACTGTGCTACCTTTTTTTTCATATACTGTCTGAATCAAGAAATATTCTGAATCGTTACTTGGGCAGATGGATGATACTTTAGTTTAAATTGGAGCTTTTATATCCTTTTTGTCTAGTTTTTACTTTATTTTCTTGGCTAAACATTGGTCGGCAAGGGAAAAAAATCCCCTGGGAAAAGGAAAGGTAGAATTTGGTCCATTCATTAAGGGATTATATAAATTGATACTATGGAGAGAAACTCTTTTTTGACTTGGAGCGGCGCACCATTACTGGCTTGAGATATACGTTTATCCAATTAGCCTTGTATGCTTTTTTGACTCTTTGTGCGTATCTTTGTTGGTTTATTTACTTTTATAATTTTCTTTCTCTTCTCCTTTACTTCTTATGGTGTTACAGTTTGTTTGCTTTTTTTATTTTTACCCGATATTTGATACTCGTATTTTGGCTAGAATCGAATTAACATGTCAAAAAGTCCCACGTAGGAGGGCAAAAAACTTCCTAACAAAAACGATTGTATGCTCAAAACTCGAGCACGAAGTTTATGATAATTGAGGATCAAAGGGTTCTTACCACTTTCATCACTTTTATTTGGTTTTTATTTTTGAAAGCAAATAGGAAAGGTGATAAAAAGGCGGTGAATCGAACCCTCACCGCCAAATTAAAAAATTAGATAGTCCGAAGCATAATTCATTGGAGGAGGCACGAACAATCAAGTATTATTGATGTTTTATACTTCAATGCCACACAATAGGGGGGAGAGGATTTGTGTGGTGTCTAATTTTTCGCGTGCACAGATTATAGAAGGATCTGATTCTTTTATGAGTTCCTTATACTACAGTTGCAGAATAATAAATGCAGAAAGTAAAACACAAGTATTTTTACGTGGAAATACCTGGCTTAAAAGGTGAAAAAACCACGACCTACTACGCAATAGAATTTTTCCCAACACTTCACTAAATCATTGAGCCAAAAACAAGGTTACAATATTCTTGTAAACCTAAGGATTACATCTAACCCTTTGTGGCAACCAGCCTCAGGCTGTTGCGACAACTTCAAGTTAACTCTAACTTGAACAATACAACTCAAAGTACCTAGTACAAATGCTTCTAGAGAAAGCTGAAAGGTACAACTCAAAAGCCCAACTATGATGAAACTAGAATAAAGACAGACACTTGTAACTTGTTCTTCTATCTGGTTCATGAAGCTTCAGGTTCTCACACTTGAATCACACATGAATTGCTTGCAAAATTCCTTGCTATTTTTCTTTCAATTCTTGCTTATCTTCAGCGTTTAAGTGCCACATGTAAAAGAGAACGGACTGATATACATATACATACATATATATATATATATATATATATAT